>JAVJIF010009452.1:0-101222 GCA_038442645.1 Agave tequilana
ATACACTCAAAATGAATCTATATGCATATAGTCAATACAAACCAAAACTTTTGTATTTTCTTGAAAAACAATTTTTAGATACAATTTTAAGTAAAAACACATGAAACATCTTGATATCATTGAAATTAAACATAATAAATTTTGAATGTCTAAACAAATTTGATACCAATTGTAAATGATTTTCATATTAAACATATGATACAATATGAAATTTTCAATCATAAAGTAAGGGAGTGGGAAACAAATACCAATTGAAGAATCACCAATTGAAAGACAAAATTAAATTCTCCCCCTTTATGAAATACCAACTAAAAAGATGCATGGGCTTGATACCAATTTAAAAATTAAAATCAATGAAACAAAATTGAAGCTCAAGCACTAGCATAAAACAACATTTTGTGAAAAATTTATATCTTAAGTACAAGTATATGTGTAGAAGTAGAATGAGTACCAATCACTAATAAATGATACCAATTGAAAATATACATACACAATAAACATATGAGTATACACAAAGATCAAAATGATACCAATTGAAAGATTTCAATGATACAATTGACATAACGATAAAAGTATGGTATAACTCATATAATCTACCACCCAATCAAGTTCAAGTTTTAAATGATTTTCATTTATAGCATACATGACCATGATCTCCCTTCCAAACTCCCATAGATGTAGGGTTTCAAAAAATAGATTTGAAAATGTAGTTTTGTTTGAAAAACACTACCAATTGAAGAATACGAACTAGTCAAAATGAAAAACTTGTTAACTAGTGCGAAATCCTTAAAAGAATAAACTAAAATAATTTTCATAAAACATGAAATCCACATGAAATCAACACTCTAATTCACTTAGGCATAAATATGACTCATGAATACACAACATGAGCAAGCAATAAATGTGAGTGTACAAATAAAGTGTGAATATCATAATCATGAAAATATTTAATTAAGCTAAATATTCCTTAAATATTGAAAACATGAAAATCATCAAAGCTTATTTAATCTTCAAGGCATATGTATAGTCTAATACAAACTAAAGTATACATACATATCCAAAACACAACGAGTCTACAAAATATATGCATTAAGGCACGTGGCTCAAAAAAAAGGATAAACATGTATATCTAATGCTTTGGACAAGATAGACATATACATGAAGTTAAACAATTAAAACACAAAATCAAGAAATTCTTCACTAAAACAAATTCATTTCATGGTATATGTATGAATTGTCAACACAAATAAGTATACATACATATCCCTAAACACAATTGAGTCTATATATATAGATTTGCATGAAAGGCAAATGACTCAAGGGGTATACATGTATATCTTAAAGTTTGGCAATACAACCATATACATGAAGTGAAAACTCACAATCATAAAACAAATCCAAAATGGGAATACAAGTTTAAAATGTATGAATCATCAAAACTAGACTATACTAGCACATCTAATGGGTTCAAATAATCATTCAAGCCCAAACATATATAGATTTATTTGTGGCCCACTATATGTATAAGTATAAATCCTAGTCTAATGAAAACTAACATCTAAACAAGTAATCTTAACATGAAGCATCAAAACAAGATAAAACTCATCATGATAAAACTAAGACATGATTACTATGTAAATTCACATGTATTAGATTCATGATGTACATTATAGCTTAAACAATAGTGAGAACACTAAGTATGGGTTCACATAAGCATGTGTCTCAAATATTATACATGTATGTCAAGGATCTAATAAAACATGGTAATTACACACTAATCCATAGACATCAAAAACATGCTATAAACAATGAAATGGAAAGCATGTAAACAATAAATGGAGTAAAGGATTGTTACCAAAACCGAAGAAGCAACTCTCCTTGTCTCCAAAACATGGTGGTCCTCTCCACCAAATCTTCCCTTGAAGGTGATGCATCCAATTGATTTCCTTTAAGTCCGGAACGCATCCACTCCAAGGTGTCATCACTCTCACGTCATGTAAGAGCCCACACCTACATCAAAAATAATAGGAGGGGTGGTCTTTGGTGCCCATACTTTTTGGGTCCATAGGGGTTAGTCCGTTCTCTAACCCAAAAACTTCTTTACTAAATTCTCAACATGTAAACGATCACAGCAAAATTTAGCAAGATGACCTTTTCGGCCACAATGTGTACATGTGTACACATGAGCATACATGTGGTGATGGTGTCCGTGTGGAGCATGTGTATGCCGTGGAGGGTGTGCATGCATAAAAATGGAACTTGTTTCTTTCGAACCAAAGTTTCCAAGCGTGTATGGTTCATGGCACATTGGCTCATAGGAGCCCAAACAATCTACTCTCTTCTTTAACATACAAATATCATCATTAATCTTAGAAGAAGAGGTACATGCATTAGGTAGACTAGATGAAGAAGCTACACTAGCATGGCAAACATGTTCATCAATCTTATTTTTTAAAACAACATTTTTCTTTAAACCTACATCTAAATCATTTGAAATAGAAATAATTTTATTTTTCAAAGCAACATTCTCTTTTAAAACAAAATCAATTTGAAGACAAATTTTCATTTTTCTCCAAAATAGCATGGCAATTTTTTTTTTTTTCAAAAAGTTATTTTCTTTAAGTGCAAGATCAAGTTGAGATTTTAATGAATCCCTCTCATTAGCAATCTCCTCTTTCTCTTGCAAAACAACATCAAGTCTAGAATGTAAACTCTTATTTTCTTTTTCAATTTCTAGACTTTTCTTTTTCAACAAATTATATTTTTCTATTAATTTTCACAAACAATAGAAAGTTCTTCATTTAAGGCATGGGGATCAACATAATCATTGAAGAACTAGCACAATCATCATTATCTAGGTGGGGTTCCGAATGTACCTCAAGGGAGTCATTCCCTTGGACCATGAAGCATTATTGTGGTTCGGATTCTCCACTAGATTCCTCTTCTTGTTGGATTTGGACTTGAAGCTTGGAGGTGTTGGTGGTTGTCAATTTGTTCCACATTACAAAAGCGGAATCAAAGTTAGAAACACACATAAGATAATCTCTTAGGTAATGTGCTTCTAATGGCCTCTAGGGCTTGTGCATTGGTCCCTATATGATTGCTATCACTAAGGAAGGATTCCTTGGTAATGGCAAGATAAACTTTATGACCTAGGGTTTGTAAACAAACAGTCATCCTAATCTTCCAAACATGAATGTTGGAAGGGTCATACATAGGTGGGGTCATGAAGGCCATGGTAAACTATATGTGTGCAAACAAGCAAATGCAAAACAAAAGATTAGCAAGCAAATGGATCTCACTCCTAGGATGTTAAGCCTAAGTATCAGGAGCACTAGCTCTGATACCAATTGAAAAACACCTAGAGGGGGGGTGAATAGGTGTAAGTGCTAATCTAGAACTACAATGCAAAACTAAGTGCGCTAAATGGGGAAGCTAATGCAAATCTTGCACAAACTTAATACAACACAACAAGTGTAGCCGAATTCCCCGTGAAGGGCTCTGGACTAACTCCTCTTGATTCCCTTGAATGGGTTGAGGTGCTATGTGAAGCTCTTGTTGGTTAAGTATAAGTTAGGCACACACACAAGCAAGCAAGCAAATAAGGATGAATAGCAATAAGAATATATGCAAGGCAACACAAGCAAATAGATATGTATGATATGAATTATGCTCAACACAAGCAAATATGATATGATGTTATGTATGATGCTTTGCACAAATAAATGAGAGAGAGAGTGAGAGATATTGGATCAAACGCAAACACACGAATATGTTTCGAGGTTCGAGCCCCTAGCTCTACATCCCCGCCTACACCACCGTGTAGGATTTCCAATCCACTATAGGAGTACCGAACTCCTCTCTCAATCCTTACAAAGCCACCGAGGCTATACAACCACAATCCACCTCTACCGAAGAGGGATAAGGCCCGTAACCAATACAAACACAATCACCTCTACCGAAGAGGGATCCAACCACAATACCACTCCGATCAACCTCTACCAAAGAGGGATACAACAAAAGTAAGGAGGGTTTACAACTTAGAGGCTTAACCTCAAACACTTCTCTTTTCTCTCTTTTCCACAAACAAAGATCCTAATAGATTAGGATAGTATGATAGCTCAAGTGTGGAAACTAGGTGTTTTTGGAAACAAGCAACAAAGAAAAAACTACTTGGGAAATCTCTTGAAGATGATAGAAAGTGAAATCCAATTCAATATCCAAAAGCCTAATTTTCTTTGATTTTTCAAAAACCCAAAACAATAAAGATGAAATCTTTTTAGCACAAAACTATTTTGAAAACTTGTTTAAACACTAGAGAAACACTGAAATTTTTCTACTTGAAAACCTTGACAAAACAGCCAAAGAGATGGGGTATTTATAGCCCCCAAACAAAACTAGCCGTTAGAGCTGAGCTGGCAGCTCTGACAGGCAACGGTCGACCGGCCCGGTAGACCGCCAACGGTCGAAAATATGACCGTTGGGCAACTGCGGTCGACGGCCGCGACCGGTCGACCGAAACAAACAGAGAGCACTGTAAGTGCCCCCGGTCGACCCGAGCGGTCGACCGTCCCAGTGCCTCCAAACGTGCACAGATTTGTGCACGTCGGTCGACCGCCCGCGGTCGACCGACTCCTCCCCTAGTCGACTAGTCAGAGGACCAAGTCGACTTAGTTGAAGCATGGAACAACAATCTGGGTCAGAAAAACATGTTAAAATATTTTCTAAAAATCTTTTAACACTTCTAAAAATCACCAAAAATAATTTTATCATTTATATGGAAACACAAACTTGTGATAAAAATTTCAAGATATATATCAATCATTATCAATTCATTTTTGAGTCTTTGCAAATTTTATCAAAAACAAAACTTGTATTTTTATCAAACTTGATTTTTTCAACACATGAATAGGGATATCAAAATAAGTTTGTCTAGCAAGTTAAACCATGTATGTATATCTAGAATACATCTAATATACATAGAAATAAAGTAAACTTGTTTTGATCTACTATTCATGAAAGCCAAATCCAAACATGAAAACGTGTGTGTTGTGCACTTGAGCATATCAACTATACTAAACTTTACAAATGGATCTAAAACACACTATCTAAACTATGGATACCTAAGTCTTCTTGATGATCTTCATCTTCAAGTAGACTTGCTCCAAAACTCCATCCATGGGCTAGACAATGTATGATCTTGAAGCTTTGGCCCTGGAATCATCATAAAAAGCTTCTAAACTCCTTGTTGAAGCTAATCACCAACTAATATCTTGGTTAATGATGAAAAACTTAAACAACACAAGATTATTAGTAAACATAACTATATGAGTTAATCATCATCAAAACTAGGGTGGAAAGCCTTGGCGCCAACACTATGGCACTCATGACTAAGACCAAAGGAAAATTTCAGCCCAAATGGGAAGGATTTGTAGTAGAGTCGGTCTACTCAAATGGAGCATATCGCCTCATAACCTCAGACGGTGATACGCTCATGATGCCAATCAATGACAAATTCTTAAAGAAATACTATCCTTAATGGCACTCTTCTCCTGATCAGGTTAATAGTACACCTCTGATCGAACTCTAGATCCAAGATGAACGCCAAAGAAAAGATTTCTTCCTCTACCAGATCACATCATGGTCAATCAGCATCAAGCTAATCAAGCGCTGGTTACATCATGATGCATGATGTAAATATTGAAGAAGAACAAAAATGCAAAACTTCAGTTTAGTTTAGTTACTCTTCTACTGACATCCGACGCCTCCGATGGCTAAGGATAGAGGAAAATGTTGGCTTTTAAGCCCAACATAAGTCTTCAACAACTTATCATGCTGAGGGGAATAGCATGGCTAGCCCAACTCAAATGGTGATTGGTAAAAGACCATCAAATCCGTTGACAGCTGAGGTTTGCTAAAAATTCTAAGGGACTTGGTCCCATTCTCTCCTCTAAAATTACTACTAATTCTCACCCACAGAATGGTAGGGCAACAAAAAAACACTGTGTTCATCTCCCTAATGAAATGAACGTGGATTCAGTCAAGTTAATATTACACCTCTGACAAAACTAGATATTTTCAATCCCCAATGAATTCAGTTAAGTTAATATTAAACCTCTGACAACAAAAACTCATTAGTAATCCTCGCTGTTATGTTAATACTACTCTAACGGCAAATTTCTCATGTCTCAGGAAATCAACGATTGTCATGTTAATATTAAACATCTGACAGTTCATTTTACTTTCCATCCAAAATCCCCTAACAATTCTCTTTCATAGAGTGGTAGGTCCACAAATACAATCATTGCTATGTTAACACTACACCTCTACAATGAAAAATTTTAATGCTCCCCAATGAGTACAAACTTCACTTGCCTCTCCTCTACATGGAGTCACAAACCAATTCTTGTCAAGTTAACATTACATCTCTGACATTCCAAACTTCACTTGTCAATTCTCATAATAGAATGACAAGTTCTCAAAATTGCTCATATCGCAAATCAACCACTGTCAGGTTAACATCACACCTCTGACAAATTACTGTTAAGTTTAACACCACACCTCTAACAGTAATTAATTTGCTGTCAGTTTAATAATAAACCTCTGATAGGTACTTTTCCTCAGGCTTCCATATCGAAGCTGAGATGAGCGATGCTAAGGGCCGTTTGTTTTGCGTAAAACTCCGTAATTCGTGAATGACTTACTACCCAGTTACAACTACGGTGTTTGTTTGGACCGTAATTCGTAAAAGACTTACGTAACTCAACTAACACTCACTTGCAACCCAGTTACCACTCACTTACAGCCCAGTTACAGTTAATTTTGTGGTCATACAAATTTGTATTATTTTTTTTATATTATTAAAAAATTTAATATTTAACTTTTTTAATATTTCTTTGCAGTATTAAAATTTTAAAATCACCAAATAGTTAATTTTGTGGTCAACTTTTTCACTTACGACTTATACATTACGACAACTAAACACGTAAAGTACAATACACTTTCCCACTTTACAATTTTATATTACCAACAAATACCGTAAAATTTACATACATGTAAACTCATTTACAATTGTAAAAGACTTTACCAATTACAACTACGAATTACGGCCAGTTACGACAACCAAACAGACCCTAAGTTTAACATCACACCTCTAGCGTCCAGTTCATTACTAAGTTCAACAATACACCTATGACAATGACTTTCCTCGAACTTCCCTATCGAAATCGAGATGACCAATGCCAAGTTCAAAATTACACCTCTAGCATTACCTTCACTGTCAAGTTTAACATTACACCTATGACAGTGATGTTTTCAGCCTTCCCAAATGAAGCTGAAATTCCCGTCAAGGTCAAGTTAATATCACACCTCTGACTCACATTTCTGTCAAGTTAATATCATACCTCTGACAGTAATCTTAAATTCCTGAAATAGAATTTTTCCCCAACTTTGACTTGTTAAGTTAATTATTACATTTTTAGCAAGTCAAGAGTCCCTACTTCTATGTGTCTGATCTTCAATGCAAAAAAAAAAGGAAAATTCAAGACATATCAGAAGACAAGAAAAAGTGTCACTTTTATTTATGTTCAAATATATGAAAGTGATACAAGACGCTCTCTATATAATAAGATTGGGTGTTACAATAAAGGAGTACAAAGAAGTCCCTCTCTCTCAGCGAAAGGTTGCACTCACTTCTCAAAACATCTACACTGCTCCAAATACAAGATGTTTGGAGAAGAGCGCTGTAGAAAGACCACTTTCTTCCTCCATTGGATCATATCACAGTTGATCAGTGTTGAGACGATCGGATGCTGATTACACCATGATGCATGATGTAAACATTGAAAAAGCTCATCGCTAACCGAGAACAATGGTGTTTCTTGAGGTCGAAATGTAGAAGAACATTCTGATTCCACCCGACCAACTAGTGGGAGCGTTATCCTTCGTTGATGAACATCTCCACCATCAGAAAGTCATCTAATGAACATGAGTTTTTTGTCGATGTCACTTATGGGGGTAAGATTGGTGAAGGGAGGATCCGAGACCTTACAGGTGACATCTTCTTTCCCGTGACCTGCAGGAAGACCATACCCCACCACCATACCCACTGTGACTATGATAAACTCAGGGCATTGCTGGTGCGTCATGTCCAATAAGGCCTTGACGGATGTCATTAACCGCGCGACTCCTCCTCGCCCATGAACAGGAGCTTTGATTCCCCAAATGCTCGCCAATCGAACAAGCTCGCTGGTCGAAAAAATTCTCCCAAGAGCCCAGCGAAAATGTGGAAGACTGGCTGAGGCTCCTAGAACCTACAAGAAGCAAAAAAGCTAAAAAGTTTAAATCCTGTTAAGGCAGAAACAGAAAAGCTGAAGAGCAGACGCGATTAAAGTTGTGAAATTCAGACGCGAAGTTGGCCAGTGCAGATCTGAACGTAGTGTTGGTGTCAGACCTGCGTCCAAGATAAAAGACGCGAGGTAATCCAGACGTAGAGTTCGCGACACCCGCGTTTGAGAAACAGAGGTTGCACATCTATGTCCAAGAGGTCTCGAAAGAGTTAAAATTCTCTTAGGTTAAGAACCTCAAACGCGGGCTTTATATACAAAACTCGCGTTTCAAGATCTAAGTACAGAGTTTGTCACACTCGTGTCAAAAGACTTGTGACTTAGAATAAAAGTCAGCCAGATCTCTTCATCAAGAAGCCTCAAAGACGCGACTTCCGAACACGGGCGCATCAATCAGACTTCAAGAAGAGATCAAGAGATCAGTTTCTTCAATGGATAGGAAGACAGAAACTCAGAAGGACTGAGTATTTCATGGCGACAACTGGTTCTTACGCGGAGAAGAATTCTCTAGAAGTTAAACTTTATGCATTAAGGCACGACCGTGAAAGCACTTAAGGCGATACTTTTTGATCTTGAAATCACTCGACAGTGATAATCTTTGAAAAAGATTAAAGGAAAGCATGGAAGCTTTGAGTTCTGCTGCTGTTCATTGGAACACATCTCCTTGAAGGGAAGATAGACAAATCAAGACGAAGACCCTCAGAGCGCATGCTCTCAAAGGAAAACAGTCTAACTAATGGACTGTTAAGGGGGATGAGGCCTATTTATAGGCAAGCCATAAGGCTTACAATTAATGGCATGAAAATCAAAGCCATCAGCCTTAATTCCCGCACGAACAACAAGTCCAATAAGGAGCTGACGTGTGGATTGTCACTTCGGGAAACATCGAAGGACACAAGTCCCCATTCGTCAACGCCGACCTGGCATTAAAAGATCCAACAAGATCTTTAAGATGGGCTGAATGTAACGCTTAGGAAGCGACGTCAGGCGCAGACTCAAAGGTCATGTCCACAAGTCCGTGACCTTTCATAAACCCGAGGGCTGCGTTCCTTTCATTCCTACTGAAGAGTCCACAACCGCATCTCCTGAAGTGGTCCACAGTCGCGTCTCCTCAGTGAGTGGGATCCACCCTCCACGAATATTCAGAAATTACGTCTTGAGCTCACACTCATTCACAAGACTTGAAGGTTGCGTCCTGAACCTGAAGGTCGCGTCTCCTTTATTAAGGACGCAGGTTCGCGCTTCAAGGATGCGCCCTCTCATGGGACCAGAGTCGCGTCTCCATTGAGTCAGAGCTGCGTCCTTACCTACCAACTGAAGACCTGCACGTCATTCTTGAGGGGCCCAAAATCGCGTCTCCACTGCAAATGAAAGCCGCTTCTCAATCATGAACTCAGTACAAGCCTGAGTTTGCGCCCTTTCAAGGGACCAGAGTCGCGTCTCTATTGAGTCAGAGCCGCATCCCCACCAACCAGCTGAGACCCCTGCGTCTATAAGACTTGCATTCAGTCTTTACTTCTGCAAATCAGTTCAACAGTACATTGGCACAAGCAGACGACTGTTTACCCCTAATTCAACAGTACACCAATAACTAGCTCAGAGCACTGAGGAGGTCTGGACTGCGTATCTAGACACCCACCACGATCATCTCTGGTGGCTTCAAAGGGTTTTACAGTACACTTATAAAGACCATACTCCAGACAAGATCAAGCTCGGAGTATCTCAAATGATTGTCAGTCCAATCAGGAGAAGTATGAATTCAACCAGAGTCCAAAGTATTTCAAAATCCGTCCCAGCCAAACGCAGAATATCAAAAACTTTGGAGGGGGTTCTGTAGGCTGTCTAAAAATCACTGAAGACAAGTCATCAAAAAGCAGAATCCAAACTCCAGACACAAGGCTAATCATCGCCACCAGCGTAGCACCAAGACGCAAGGGTTGAAACCCGCGTCTCAATATCACTGCAAGGACCAAGACGCGGAGCATGAAAGCCGCGTCTCAGCATTATTGCAGTACCAAGACGCAGAGTCCAAAGCCCGCGTCTCACGTGAAGCTTGACGCAGAATTTGAAACTCGCGTTTCTTAAGCATCACCTCAATAGCAAAACGCGAGACCCGAAGCCCGCATCTCGGTTATAACTGACCTCATTACTGGGTCAATTACTGCCCACGTAATGAGAAAGTTAACCTCCATAATGAAGTATTTTTAGGGGACACTTTTACCTCCTGAAGCCTCTATAAATAGCCCAGTTTGCTATGGAAGAGGGGTCGGAAAAATCTTTAGTTAGAAGAACTTTGGTTGTAAGCCGTAGAAGGACCAAGATCTCTAACTAAAAAAAAAAGAGAGAGTTCAACTTTTCTAACAACTTGCTACGTACAAGTTTATTTTTGCCTACAATCTCTTTGAGATTCTTGTTGGATAGAAGCAGTGTTACTTCGTCCACCATCCAAAGAGAGAATTCCCAAGAGGTCCTGATGTTCACCCGGTCAACGGAAAACAAGATTCACTTTTATCGTCATATCAAGAACCCGGTATTAAACAAAGGGGATATTTGAGCTTGAATATCTCCCCTCTCTTGTAAAGGATTATTGATCTGTTGTAATTTTCTTTACAATCAGATAAAGAATTTTCATCTCGATCTTCAATTTTCCTCACCAAACAATCACAAAGATACCTAGGAATGGTCTCGATGATGAGTCTCCTATATGAATCCAATGAAATATCAGACAATATGATAGCTCGGATCTCCAACCTGGGCACGCAAACTCAGGATCGTCAGAAAGTGACATAGTGAGTGGTAAAATGAAGAAAGTAGTAATATACTATACTAGTACAGGCACGATAATAATCTATAATACATTTGTATTAGTGATACCATATAGTAGGCATTTAATAAGTAGTAGAAATATAAAACTGTCATATTTTAATATCATCACTACCTAGCATGTTATCATCAGGTCATGTCTATAGTAGTATCCAGTTTTATATAATAAATAATGTTGTATAGTGATGACGTGATGGAAATGAACATGCAGATGTGCAGTATGCAATATAACCATACTACTGTGTTGTGTATATACAGTAATAAACTCTGCAACGTATATATAAAGCAGAATATATGCAATGCAAAGTATACATATACATGAATAGTGTGTTACCACATGGAGTGTAACAAATATCAAGAAGTGTAACAATGTATATAGGTGACATGATCGTGGATAACATATCAGGAATAGTAACAAATATAAAGGGACAATAATATACATGAGTCGAGTGTGTCATGTGATTTAGACAATAATAACAATCAGTACCACCTGATATTTTAATCAATCTCTTCCAGTGTCACATACCACTGGCAGTTCATACTGGAGCCCGCACTCTAGTCGAACCCATCCGAACATGGCATACGGGTACCATTATCCAAACGATAGAGTGACCAAATAACAAGTATTCCTGATGTCACTATTATTTATACTGTTTATTATGTTATTGGGAATCTAATGGTCGAGGAGCTCTAGTCAGGTGGGCGTATCCCATGCATACCCGAGACAATGGCCTTAAACAGACCCCTGGTTGCTGAGACTAGGGCTACCCGCTAGGGCAGGAGTAAGAAATAATACAATACAAACGGTAGCCAGCCCTACCACGTCCACTGCAGTGGAACTAACAGTGGATCCAGACTTCCACCCGACAAGACCTAGTCAACCGTCAAGTCTCCCCCATCTCCAAGTTATATTCATTATATTTAAAGTACACTGCGTAGCAAGAACAAGTATAATGCATGGTACATGTAACATAATAACAAGACCTGAGCTCGGTTGATAGCATATAACAAGATAACGGGAAACGGGAAACAATAGATATGGGATTTTAGAGGTGGCCCCCGTGGTTTGGATCCACGTGGCACTTAGTTTCACACATCGCATATCAACAGCTCACGTATCCAGTAACGGGAATATCAGTAACGAGAAACAATCATGTAACAGGAATATAAATGCAATATGAACGGTGATCCATATGACAAGAATATAGAAACAATACATGCATGTGTAACAGTGACGTGTAAACATGATATAACTGTGTATCGAGCATCCATATAACGATGATAACAATATGTGAAATGACAGTATTCCGTGAACCGGTGTATCCGTGTACCCGTAGGACATGAATAAGAAATAATAGTGTACAGAGTATCCGTGTAACAGTATCCAGTGTAGTAACGTATCCGTGTAGCAGTGATTTAATAACATGCAATAATCGTGTTGGTGTATCAGTATCTGTGAATAACAATATCTGATAATGGGTATATAGAAAATACAATATCCAATGTACTAAAATGTTCGAGTAGGGTACATGTAATAATGGTGTCTAGTGTAAGTCAGGTAACGGTGATCATACTATATAATCGAGTATTAGATCTCCATATTTGTAATAAATATTACAAGATGATTAATATGATCATGATTATAAAATTATTACATAACTCTATTTTAATTATCAATTTATTAGTTAATTTACTTAGTAAAATTATTAGCGTATGAATCCCGATATTTAGACAAGTCATCTATATTTTATAATAAAGTAAGAATTCTATTTAATTCTATTTACAATAATATTTTGATAATTACGACAATTTAATTAAACATGATAACTATAATTTGTAAAAGAAAAATACTCACAAACTAGCCATGAAAAGGTAGCTCTCTGTCCCACGATCGCAACGACACCAAAATTATCCAGATCGGACTCCGGATGCTTCAGATATAGCCCGAACACTAAAATCATATAAAAGGGGGTTAAATATGTAATTAATAAGAAGAAGAATGCAACAAATATAATTTAACAGGGGCTTATATAAAATTTTACCTTAATGGGTTTAAGAATGGGTTTGGGCTCTTAACGGGTCGGGTTTGGATCCAATACCCAAACCCGTAACTTAAGTATAATGGTAAATGGGTTATTGGGTTAGACTAACAGGTTGGATTTAATGGGTAAGTGGGTTCATACCCAATAAGAGAGAGAGGGGGGTAGGGGTTGGCGGCGGCCAGCCCCGCCGGCGGCGGCTCCGCCCCGCCGGCGGAAGCTCTCAGAGGACGAGAGAGGGGGGAGAGAAAGAGATGGAGAGAGAGAGAAAAGAAGAAGAAAAAGAAAATGAAGGAGGAAAAGGAGAAGAAGACAGGAAAAGAAAAAGAAAAAGAAGAAGAAGAAGAAGAAGGAAAAGAAGAAGGAGAAGAAGGGGTGGCGCCTGGCCGAAGGGCGCGGTGGCAACCAGCTTGCCACCGGCTTGCCGCCGGCGATCTGCCTCCTTGACTGGATATAAAAACAGAGAGAGAAAGTGAGGGAGAGAGAGACAGTGAGAAAGAGATGATTAGAGAGAAAAAGAAATAGGGGAGAGAGAGATAGTGAGAAAGAGAGAAAGTTTGAGAGAGAGAGAGATTTGGGAGAGAGATTTAAAGGGGGAGAGAGGGGAATGGCGGTGGAGGAAAGGCGGTGGAGTAAGGGAGAAGGAAAGAAACGATTGGAGGAGAAGAAGAAAAGAAAAGAAAAATAATAAATTAATAATATTTAATGATTTTTTTAATTGGGTCAAAATTAAACTAGTTCCGAACGAATCCTAAAAATTCTGTAAAATAGAGAATATTACATGGAGGAGGAATGCAAAATCAGATTCATGAAATAAAGTCTAATTTGCAAGTTAAAAATTCTGGAACGTATCACCGATACTGGGCGAAACCAGTTTGGCCGGATTTTGATAAATTCAGAAAAATCCCTAAAAATACCCTATTGTAGAAAATATGATTCTAAGACACAACGTGAAAGTAGATTTTCAAAATTCTACTCCATTTGGGAATTAAAAATCGTAGAGCCGATTATCGGTATAGGTCGACACCGACTACGGAGATTTTCCAAAATAATCCAGAAAAATTTCTAAAAAATGTAAAATATTGAAAATAATATCTGAAACTGAAATCGGCTCAAACTAACTACCAGGAAGGTAAATTCATTTTGTACGCCGTATCGAGTACTGATACTGTGATACGTACATCAGGAATCAGGGGGTTACACCCGAGCTCGATCAGCGAACTTGATCGCCTCCCAACTGATCCCGAGGCCCCGGCCTCCATCGGAGACCAGAAGCAGTGCCCTTGTCTTCGTGCTCGGCTCCGGGTACAGCCAGCGCTAGCATCAGGCCACAGCCTAGCGTCAGCCCAAGCGTGCCCAACCCAACACCCAATTATGCCAAAGCTTGCGCGAGCCTCTCCGCGCCCTACCTGCCTCCTGCACGTTGCCAAGCACTTTGCTCTCTCATCCTTCTTTGGCAAGCAACTCCAACTACACAATTGGAAGATCCCGAGATCGATGACAGTGTAATTGAAGAGGACGAAGGCTTCTTGAGCCTTGTGTCCCTGTTCTTAGAGTTCCAATTCAGCGATGGAGAGATCGTTACTGAATACATCAATCGGATTGCCCCGACAATTGCCGAAGACACAAAATCTGCTTAGGCATCCATGAGTGGCAAGCCAGATTCCATCCCGAGACGCCGGTGCACATTAAACTGCAAGCATTGCATCTCCTGGCACTTGCAACTCAGAGCAAGGATACTGAGGTCGAATACGATTATCAATAGATACAATTCTAATTCAGTTCTTTTATTTACATGTCTGATATTACATCACTGTGATATTATTGATATTGATTGTTGTCCATTATAAGTTGCGAGTTGTGTGATTCTACTCTCCCTATAGTTCATTAGTTTCCTTATTGTTCGTAGAACCTTTTACATGCATAACATAAGTAGCTTCAATTGGTTATTCTTACTTTGCAATAGATCGTATTTATGCATACTAATTAAAGTTCATAGGCTAATATTGCAAGTTTTAAGCTTTTCTCTCAATGATCGTTTCTTATTGGTGAAGCGTATTTAAGTTGTTTTATTATTGATTTTCACACACGAACACGTTTCACATCAACTATGCTCTATTCCTGGTCCAATTGGAGTATTGTACGTTTCTTTGTCAGACATTCAGCTCCATCGAGAACCATTGCGCGCCCATTAGAAAATACAGCCAGTGAGTCTACGTGGGGTTGGCTATGGTTTCCACCGCTTTAATGCTCTCATTGATCTTTTGGTTTGTGTTCGTTGGAGTGCATCAATATGCAAGGACATCGAGGAGGCGCATCGGCCGCAACAACAGGAGGTTTGTAGGAGTTTGTTATTTTGGGTGGCTCTTTTTCTTTTTTTCCTTTTAGAAAATCATGACACACCGGGATTCAACTGGCGACCACTTGGAAGCAAATTCAGGGCCTAACTAGTGGCCACAGTTAGATGATGTACACTAGTTAGATTGTACAGGGTTGTGTTCAGTATGCTGTAGAGTTTGTGGGGGATTAGATTTTTGGTTAATGCCCGCTAATTAATTCCCCGTGCTCTGTAATTTAGTGATGAATGATGTTTAATGGTATTGAAAAAATAATTAAAAGGGGAAGAAAAATTAGCACCATAAATGTTTTTTTTTTCAGTTTTATTGGTTAGTTATTTGGTAAACTCTATTGTAGAACTGTGTTACATGATCCTATTTTTGCTATTGTTATTTTAACGAACATAAATGATATCGATGACGGACATGACATTTAACCTTTTGAAAGTGTGGTTTCTGGGCTATGAGAGGTCCTTTTCCATTTTAACTCTTTTTTTTTTTAATTTCATGTTTCATTCTCCATGTCATTTTCAGATTGTGGCAATAAAGAACAGTTTTGTCAAAGTGCAGACTTGCTTTTTAAGGGGTCGGTTCATGTGTTTGAGTCACACTTGTCAATCACATATATAATAAGAGGATCAATTACATATTGAAACGTGTATTGTTCCTTTTACAATATATTATCTATATGGGTATAGTACATATATTATAAGAGATTATAAGAGATCCAATTCACATGTAAATATAGAATTAAACTTCTTATTACATGTATGTGACGCACACACTTGAACCGACCCCTCAGTTGACTACTCTCCGCCCTTTTTATTGAAGAACAGAAGTTGTATGCTTCAACCGTAATAAAGTGAGGGGAAGTAAAGGCAGTTAGATTCCCAATGTTGGTCGAGAAGCCGGGCAGCCGGCCGCCGTGGATAGGCCTGGCGGCCGCGGTCTGGGTCCAGGTGGCGGCCGGGAACGGGGCCAACTTCGTGCTGTACTCGGCCGCGCTGAAGTCGGCGCTGGGGTGCAGCCAGCAGCAGCTGACGATCCTCGCGGTGGCAAACGACACCGGGGAGAGCCTCGGCGTGCTGCCGGGGGTGTTCTGCAACCGGTTTCCGCCGTGGCTGATACTCTTGATCGGAGCCTTTGCTTGCTTTGTTGGCTATGGGACTGTGTGGCTTGCTGTTAGTGAGATTATTGCCTTGCCCTACTGGCTGGTGAGTTATCACTCTCTCTCATCTTTCTCCCTTCATAGAAATTATTCTTTTTTGAGGGAAAGAACCGGGCCTCAAACTCGAAATCCCCGTTCCAATATCATATCTGAAATTGTTTTAGTTTGCTGAATACTAGGTTTTATACTTTCCAGGATGAAAGTTTTCAAAATCTTTGAGACCAATCTGCAGGTTTTTATGGTTAAAATGGCAGAGGATCGAATTAAAGATCAAGTGTCATGAAAAGGAGGACGAAAAATGTTAGTTAGACTTATTCCCTTCTATTCTTTGATCAATAGGATTATTCAAAATAGACAAAAAGAAGGATTTGACAAAAATTCCCAATTTAAAGATGTTTATTTGGTTGGTTGGTTTGCTGGGAGGACAAGTTGCTAGATATATAGTTTTATCATTCTATTAGCTGTAATTTTTTTTTTGGCAATAAAGTTAGTGCCTCGAAAGAGTAATAGCAACAAAGTGTTGTTCATGATAGATTTTCTGTGGGTCTCAACTTTAGGGCATGTTTGGATTTTGAGAAGAGAGGGAAGAAGAAGAGAGGAAGAGGCCCTTCCTCTCTTTTGTTATTTGTTTTGACAGAAATAGAAGAAGGAAGATCTTTCTTCCTTCTCTTACTTCTCTCCATCTGATGTTTGATTGCATAGTGAATAAGGAAGAGAAGAATTTGGGATCACCCCCGGTGAGAGTACCACCCTTATTCCAAAATCCAAACAGCCTTCTTTGTCTAGCTGCTGCTTCCCTCTGTTTCTTGTTGCCGGTGCTGTTGCTTGTGGCTATTGTTGCTGCTTGCTGTGGTCAGCCAGCAGCAGCAGCCATCAACAGCTAGGAATAAATGAAATGAAACTAATCAAACATACAAACTAATTATACACCAATTAATTAATTCACTTACACATTATAAACTAAATATACACCAATTGTTAGCTGAATAACTTAACTAATTTGCTAATATCAAAACATATCTTAATAAAGGTTCTTTTCCAGAAGATCAATGAGCAAAATATATCCAAAGCAACTGCAACATCAACTGATATACAACAACTCGAGCACAAAGAGACGGATAAAAAACTCATGTAGCAATGTTAACAAGATAAAGGCATCAGATTGAGAACTAAATGATCGTAGATAAAGAGAGAGATTACAAGATCTTACATATCACAACCGTCACGAGCAGATCAAGATCGAACAGATCGGCGCAAGATCGCGAGCAGATCGGGACAAGATCGATCAGCAGCAGCGACCACCGCCGCGACCAGATCGGCAAGATCGGGACAAGATCGATCAGCAGCAATGACCACCGCCGCGACCAGATCAAAATAATAGATCGGCACAAGATAAGGAGTACATCGAGCAAGGCGACAAGAACGGGACAAGCTCGGTCAGCAACAGCTACCGCCGCCGTGACCAGATCAAGATCCAACAGACTGGGACAAGATTGGGAGCATGTTGATGAAGGCAACAAGATCAGGATAAGATCAATCAGTAGCAGTGACCGCCGTCACAAGCAGATCGAAACTGCCACGAGCAACTTAAGACCCAACAGATCGGGACAAGATCGAACAGCAATAGCTAGCGCCGCTGCGAGCAAATTGAATAGTCATCGCGAGCAGATTAGAATTAAACACGGTGGCTGAAGATCGATTGAAACACTAGCCTCTACAAGCAGAGTGACGAGACGCGGGGAGGAGAGATATGACAGGAGGTCGCTGACGGGAAGAGGCGGTGATGAGAGCTGAGGGGGAGCTCTCTCTACAATACAAAAAGAAGACACATAAACAACTAATAAAAACCCCTGGATCCCCGAGCTCACTCTCTCTTCAACCCAAATTTGGGCCGATGAGAGAGCCCCCTCTCTTCCTCCAGTTTAGCGCCAGCTCAGTGCTGAGCTGGAGGAAAAGTCTCTCTTCTAGCCCAAAACAAAACAACAGAGTTAAGAAGAGAGATCCTCTTCCATCTCTTTTCCCTCTCTTCCCACAAAACAAACACTTCCTAAGACTCTTTAATGCTCAAGTTAGTTTGATCTACTAGAGAAAGTTGAGAGAGAAATCAAACAATTAAGGAAAGAATATGTCTATTTAGTGTATGATTAAGACATATCTAGCTTTTTGAGATACCATACAATATTTATACGCAAGTCAGAGAGTAGAAATAAACCCTCTCCCTTGCTTTGCTATTGATTCGGGTAGACTCACTTCATAGGTGAGCATCTTTAGGCGTGTTTGGTTGCAAGGAAGTGGGCGGAAGTAAAGAAATGGGGAAGTATAATTGCTCACTTCCCTATCTATCCAAATACCGAAAAAAGAAAATAAGAAAACCCTTTTTTCTTTTCTCTTTTCTTATTTACACAACTATTTCTTCACTTTCAGAGTGTTACAGTTAATTTTGTGGTCATGTAAATTTCATTTGTAATAAATTGTAGCACAAAATAGTTAATTTTTTGATCATGTAAATCTCACTTGCATTCTAATTATAGTTTATTTTTTATTTTTCTTAATTAATTTTTATTTTAATATTATTTTGCGGTCAACTTTGTGGTCAACTTTTCCACTTTCACTTCCACATTACCATCCAAATACCGGAAAAGACATAATATTTTTCAAACCACACTTCCCAATAACATCCAAACACCGGAAAACTTACTAACCAATTCTTAAGTTTCAAAAGGAATTATTATCACTTTCTTACTTTTTCACTTCCTCACTTCCACCCTTAACCAAACAGGCCCTTTGTAGCTTTCTACATATTCAGGAGCGAGCGGGAGGTGATAGTTTCTTGCATTTTTAGAAGTTTGTGGTTACGTTTTAAAGTTGATTAGTTTCATGGAATTTAGTCTTGAAAACACAATGCATATAGCTAATTCTTGCTTATGTGACGAGTTGAGAAGCTATTACCTCAGTCACAATTTATAAGATAAAGAGATTGTAGTCACTGCTCTTAATGTTGAGCTAAATTTACTCATTACCTCTCACGAGCTTGGAATTTTACGAGATTACTTGGTCGTGCTCCGTTCCCAGACCAGAGTCGAGCTGATTTAGAACCGATCCCGAATGTTTATGTGACTAACCTGCTAATAGATCTAAGAGGTATATTACGCAACAACTAGAAATTTTACACGATCGATTCCGAACCAGACCAAAACCGATTCAGAACATTCATGGAAACCCACCCGACCCATAATGGGCCAAAACCACACCGGATATCCATCTATCCATGTTTTGACACATCCTCGCTTGTGGGACCCACACTATTTCTTGATTGAAAAATTATCGCGATGACTAGAAACGGACCCCATGATCGCACTCAGAACAGCACAACGTCTCCCTCTCACATTGACCCCCCAAATTCCCCCAACCCGATTCATCTTCATCATCAAGAAGCGGCGGCCATGGCGGCGGTGAAATCGGGGACGAGGCCGCCGTGGGTGGGGCTGGGGGTGGCGGTGTGGGTCCAGATCGCTGCCGGCAACGCCTACAACTCCCCCCTCTACTCCCACTCCCTCAAATCGTTCCTCGGCTACTCCTAGCAACAACTCACCATGCTCAGCGTCGCCAACGACATCGGCGAGAACTTCGGCATCGTCCCCGGCGTCTCCTGCAGCAGGTTCCCGCCCTGGCTGATTCTCTGCGTCGGGGCCGCCTTTTGCTTTCTTGGCTACGACGTGCTCTGGCTCACCGTAATCAGATCCCTCTCATTGCCCTATTGGCTGGTGAGAAAAAATAAATCTTTTTTTTCCTATCAGAATTAATTTTTTGAGGAAGTTTTCTTAAAAAAATATCATCTTTTTACTAAAGCAGTAAAGAGGAAGGTTGTTGGATGAATTGGGTACAAACAAAATAAAATGGCAAATGGTAACTTGAATATTATTGAAGTGCATTTTTGTGTTCATGGCGAAGTGATGATTAGCTTGAGATGATTGTTGAATATTAGAAAACTTGGTTTTATGAGTGAAGTTAGCGAGCTGAGATTGGATTTAACCCAATGCCACAATGTTGCTAACTGGCCGAACAATCTACAGGCGTTGGTAATGCTAGGTAATGAAGCCTTAGCTTGTTAGCCATAGGATCACTGCAGTAGCAACGACCACATCATCATGAATTGAGAAAGAAGAAAGAATCACGTCCCATGTATTAGTGTGGTGCAACCGCGCAAGTAATTATATTGCCAATACTGCTGACTGAAAGATTTTGGAGCCTAGTCGAGATCGAATGGCTATATTGAGATAATTGAAATGATAGTCAAGGATATAATTGCGTGGTTAACTCAAACTTCAATCTGTTTTAAGACGTCATAAGTACACACTGATGATCTGTCTGACCTATTAACTGTCAAAATCTTATTTGGAAACGCAGGAAGAGTCTCTGAATAATTCACTACTCCCCCTGCTACACTCGCAAATGCGACTAATATTCCCTTGTCTAAAATATCACATCTTAGGCATTTCTTAGCCAAAGTTTGTTTTCTTTAAGCTTTGAATAACAGGGCTATGACTACGTTTTTATATACAGCTGTTTGCCCATCATTTTTTGTAGCATATTCAGCTATTGTCCAGATGAGTCCTTGCAGTCTCTCTCATTATAGGTCTCTCTCTCCCTAACAAATAATTTGCGTACACATTCACTCTTTTCCATATCCATCTGACAAGAAGATAAACAGAACGATCTCCAACTAGATGTTTTTGGACCGGGAAAAGAAATTAATCAAGCCAATTGCAACATTAAATTAGGCTTTTCAAGTCAGAAAAACAGGAGAGTAAATCTTGTTGAGGAGCTCCACTTTTCACAAGCATACAGTGATTCGAGGAGCCTCCACAGCCACTTTGTTCTCCAATTCAGTATCTTGTGAGAAAGGATTTTAATAAAAACCAGATGGCTGGTACCTCATAGCATATATCAGTTTCAGTATGCTATCTTATATCAAGGATCTATAAGTACTGTGTGAATAAAATAATGACGGAATAAACAAAATTAAAAAGGGATTGCTAAGATAGGAAAAAGGAAAGGCAAGTTCTGGAGGAGATCTGATTGTAACCCAGTTTTCTGACTTTGATATTGTCATAATTGTCTCAAGAAAGTATCTTTGACTTTGCTTAAAGAAGTCTCATGATACACATCTACGATTATTTTTTTAATACTGAATTGCCATGAAAACAATTTAAAATATTACATTATTTTTAGACCTTAGATCTTTATTCATCTCCTTGAGTTAATGGCGCCTGACTGATCTATATAGCCATAGAGGGGGAAGGTGAGAAATGGGGAAGACAAGAAAAAGTGAAAGAAAATAATGGAAAGGGTTCCTGGAAGCATAGTTTGCTGGCTTCACTAGAACACGTAATTTTCTCTTAGAAGTCATTTGAGGAATGTAAAACCCCATCAGGAGTCAGGACACATCTCGGTAGACGAACCTTGATTCTTTAATTCTATACTGATGGTTTCTTTTAGTTTATTGACTAAGCTAGCTTGGGTCTCTTTTCCAATTTGCCTCTTTGGTAAGTACCATGATTTAGAGATGAATGAGATTCCATATAGCAAACTTTTGTCATTATCTACCCTTCTTGTTGATCATTAGCCTTAAATTAGAAGAATTTTTGATGGTTGGTCCTAGGTTATATGAGCTTAAATTATACAACTAACAATGTATTTTTTTCCTGCCTGCCAAGTGGCTTACAAGGTTTTGTGGAAGTGTTTCCTCTTAGCCATATTTTGCTTAGAAACTTGGCACCAAGTTACATGGTTGGTGTCACACTGACACCTACTGGAAAATGACATGTTGAGTAATTTTCTGTGGGGCTTTTTCGATATGGAGTTGCATCTGATAGTCAATCCCATTTTGATGAGAAAATGTGACATGATGACTGATTGAGTTATTATCTGGGGAATGTGTCTATGAAATATATATGATCATCAATATGAGGTGGTCTAGAGAATAGAGGATATCTTTTATGTGTAACGTAATCTTGCTACCTCTTTCAGGTCTGGCCTAATTCAGACAGTCTACCACATGTATTGGACTTCCAGTAACACTGTGGGAGTGGATTTCTTTTCTTATACCACATTTCTTTTATAACAACCATTGGAAACCTTTATAATAGAAATTGTTTATCCCGCACTCCTGACTTATGTTCAATGTCATTGATGAGGACATGACATTGGCGCGTCCGAAGAGGAGGTATTATTACGTGTATCAGCGCAGGAGGCGTCGAGCTGCAGTCACTTGGTTTTAGCTGGAGTATGTATTTTTTCTCTTTGCAGTAGTGTTTCTTTTATTTCTTTACAGTTTTTATTTTATTTAGTACAACATTGATTGTGTGAAAAAATATCAATAGCCTGCTGATGTAACACCAACCTGGATCGCAATCACCTTCAAATCGTAACCGAATTTTGAAATTCAAAGCAGGATAAGATTTCGGGTTTCCACCCCTTACGCGGGCTTCTCACCCAAAATTCGAGAGCAGATAAACTCAAGAATTAACTGAATAATTTGAGAAAATTTTAATCACTCAATAATCCCTATAAAATAGTCTAGGGGGCCTTATATAGTTTTTACAAAAGAGGAGTACTGAGAAATAACCGATGTACTAAACACCCACAAAAGAACAACTACTATAGAAAATAAAGCTAAAACCAAATAAATCTAAAACAAATTCAATCCAATGTAAAGCCAAAGAACTGCATTGCGTCGCTTCCTGAAGTATACTCGATCGAATCGGCCCCTAAGCGGCATGATGTCCTCATCACCTGTAAGTCTATTTATTGGCTTAATTTGAAATAAAGGGAATGCACTTTTTTGAACAGAAACAAAACTTGAGATTTTCAGTTATGAAAATATCCTTTGAATTTGAGTGTGAAATTCATTCTCATTATAGGATTAGAGTGTGAAACCTTTTCCTAATTACCTCTATCTTATCTCTATTCAAAAGATAATCTTATCCTATCCCAACTGTGTAATCTCCAACCGTCCATCAAAATTTAAACTACAAATAATCTCATTGGCTACAAACCCTCCTCTTAACCACAGAATCAATCCAAATTCTAAAGCTTCTG
Source organism: Agave tequilana (assembly GCA_038442645.1). Taxonomy (NCBI): domain Eukaryota; kingdom Viridiplantae; phylum Streptophyta; class Magnoliopsida; order Asparagales; family Asparagaceae; genus Agave; species Agave tequilana. Next base: position 23,813 of record JAVJIF010009452.1, read on the forward strand.
CCATCATCTCAATTTTGTGTGTGAGCAGCTGCCAAATCCCCCACCAATCCCACATCCTCATCTATTTCTTTTGTCTTCTTCCTCAACCCCATTTACAGCCGCCACCCTTCAACTCCCCCTTTCTTCTTCTCTGTGCTCAACAGTAGGGAACCCACCCTCACCGCCCTTCCCCACATCGACATCATCAGCGGCTCCAGTGAACCACTCCACCGATTTGCCCACAAGGCAACATCATTTGCCCCTGGTCACCTCCAGCGACATCTCCATCCATCTGCAGAATACTCAACCTTCTTTTCATCACCTGCGCGTCAATTGACAGGACCGGTCCTTCTCCGACGATGTCAACCACCACAACCACCAAACCCTCAATCATCAACAAGACAACTTCAGTCATTGACTCCAGTCGAGCTTCTCCCGTGAACTCTCCTGCGCAACAATGACAGAGCAACATTAGTCCCCTTTCCAACAGATCAAAGCAAGAGTATCAGAGATAAAGTCATAACATCAACTATACAGAAGAACAGATATCCGAGAACACGGCTTCTCGGTAGGTAAATTTTTTAATTTCAGCATATTAGTATATTTGTTGGGTTACATTGCTGCATTTATCTCTACATTTTTATCAGTATTTCTCTGTTGTCTATAAATATTGGTGAGCATGTGTGAATCTGTCTATCCTTGTGTGCTATTGTTCTGATATTGTGAGTAGGATTGTTCTTGAGTATTTAAGTATTGCAAGTGGTTTTTGACGATTAGAATTGTCTACACTTTGGATATTAAATTTTTTTTGTCAAAATACATTTTGTCATATAATTAGTTTTAAATTTATTTCTACTGAAGATCGTAATTTGTAGTGAAACGTTGTAAGTTTGACTTTATCACTGATTTCTAACATCACCTGCATCTTATTTCACATCATTTGGTATCAGAGCACGACTTAGGTCAGAAAATTTGCATTAGTATATAGCTAGAAATTTCATGTATTTTGCATAAATTTTTTTTAAAAATTTGCATCTAGATTCTGTTTGCATTTATTTCGGTCTTGTTTTGGTGCATGCCCACCCGTAGTAAATACCCATATTTACTAGGAGAGTCCAGTGAGCCAGACAATACAATTATGGATCCCTAACAGCTCGCCAACGCAATTGCTGCCATGCAAGCCCGGCTAGCCAACCTGATCCAAATTGTGAACCAAACTAGAGATAGATTAGGTAGAGTTGAAACGCGTCTCGAGAACCACAACAAACGTGATCGGATGGTACCATACTAAGGACGCAGTGAGCGAGATCCTGATACTCAATTCTTGAAAAATATCAAGATCGATGTCCAAATATTCGATGGGCATCGTGATTCACAATTTTTTCTTGATTAGACTTAACAACTTGACAAGTATTTCACGTGGTACGATCTCACTGAAATCAGAAAAGTTAAGTTTTTTGCGATGAAATCGACCGGTTAAGCTAGTCAGTATTGGACTAACTTGGTGAACATTTGTGCTTCTCGTGATCAAGAACCGATCGATACCTGGTAAAGAATGAAAGATGAACTTAAAGAAAAATATGTGCCGCCATCGTTTAGTGCCCGTCTCATGGACAAATGGCATCAATACACCCAGGGCAATAATTCGACACAAGAGTGTATGGAAATATTCGATGAATTTCTCATCAGATGCAACACCCTTAACACTGAGGGTCAATCTCAAATCCTGTCTAGGTTTAGAGCTGGACTTAGGGATGACTTGTGAATCGAACTTTTGGCTCAAGAAAGCTTACGCGTTAGTTCAAGATTTAGATGCGGTCAAATCTAGTTCCGTCTCTAAGAGTCTCACACAAACAACCAAGCCCAACTCCAGTTCATATCCCAACCGCTTCCAAAGTCAAAATTCTACGCACAGGGCAGATACTAAATGCAAGAGTGTCGAGAATAAATGCAAGGACACTGACAGAGAGTTCTCTAAACTGACTCCCACAATCAAGTATTACAAGTGCCAGAGTTATGGACATATGGCTGCTAATTGCTTTAACCCAGTCAAGATTGTCTTACTCAACGGAATGCCATAAGTAGTGTCCGATTCGAATTAAGACGAGTTCATTTTCAAGGAGAAGATGAAGATTCAGACATCGATGACGAGACCACAAGTGATGGTATTGGTCTTAACTACGTTAGGTCAGCAACAACGATTCACTTATCTGTCGTTAGGTGTGCCTTGTCCCAACCAAAGGAGAACGATGACTCGAGACGAACCACCATGTTTCATATCATCATGAAGATAGGTGGTAAGAGCTGCAAGATTATTGTAAACAGTGGAAGCTGCATTAACGCAGTGTCATCTACAATAATTACAAAATTTGGCTTGAAGGTTGTACCACATCTTCATCTCTATCGAGTGACGTGGATAAACTCGTCAGCGCTGGAAGCCAAGCAGAGATGCCATGTTCCAATTGACTTTGGTCTCTACAAAGACAAAATTTGGTGTGTCATGACCATGAATATGGGCCACGTTATCCTTGGACAACCATGGTTGTACGACAGAGATGTTACCATCTACGGTTGGTCAAACATGTGTCAGTTTGAATATGAAGGGAGGAAGATCAAGTTACTACCTCGTGAGCTTAAGGCTAAACCGTCAGAACCCAAGCCTGTTGCAGTGAAGAAAACCAACTGTATCAGCTTGATTAGTGCGAAGGCTTTCAGTCAATGTTTGGAAAAATGAGCTCCCTTTGTGTGCCTCGCAACCAAAAAAGTTACCAAGGAGACCAACACTCTGGTCCCTCCCGAGGTCACTCCAGTGATTGCATAATTCACTGATGTATTTCCTGAAGACCTCCTGGACAAACTTCCCCCGATGCGTGACATCCAACATGTTATTGATCTAGTCTCAGAAGCTAGTCTTCCCAACTTGCCCCACTATAAAATGAACCCCACCGAGCATGTCGAACTCAAGAAGCAAGTTGATTTGTTGAGAAAGGGCTTCATTCAAGAGAGCATAAGTCCTTGCGCGGTTCCCACCTTACTACACTCAAGAAAGACAATTTGGCGCATGTGCGTGGATAGCTGTGTCATCAAGAAGATAACGGTTAAATATCATTTTTTATTCCTATACTAGATAATATGTTGGATATGATATCTGGTGCGACTATTTTATCTAAGATCGATATAAAAAGAGGTTATCACCAAATTCACATCTGTCCTGGAGATGAATGGAAGACCGCTGGGTTGTATGAGTAGATGATCATTGCTTTTGGATTGACCAATGCTCTAAGTACTTTCATGAGAATGGTGACACAAGTACTATTTTAATAGTTTACTTTGACAACATCCTTATATACAACCAAGCTCGCGAGTAACACCTCGACCATTTATGTCAAGTTTGCTCTGTATTGAGAAAGGAAAAGTTATACGCTAAGCTTGCACCTTTCTCTCTATACAGTTTCAATTAGTCTCTACTGATGGAGTTTTTGTACATTCTGAGAAAATCAGAGCTATTAAGGAATAGCTCGAGCCTAGGACCATACATGATGTGAGAAGTTTTCACGGGCTTAATACCTTCTATCGTCGGTTCATCAAAGGATGTAGAACTGTCATTGCTCCAATCACCGACTGTTTTGAGAAGGGAGAACTCAACTGGTCTCATGCTGCCCCTGTTTTAAATATCGTCCGAGTCGGTCAAGATATCGACCAATATCTTTTTTTTGTCTGCTGTCGATACGATATGAGAAAATTGTTCGCTATATCGTTGCAACAAAAACGACCGATATTTAAAATACGGCCGATAAATCGCGATATCAGGTGATAAATCGTCCGAAATATCACCCGATATAAAACAATTTATTTATTGCACGACTGCGTGCAAATGCACATTATTTTTTCTGTCTTTGCATGCATATTACATCATTTTTATTAGGTAGATGATATTTATAACACTAAACTAATTTTTAGCTATCAATATTTCATTATATATATTGTCCAATATGAACACTCGATATGTGTGCGTATCCCCGATATCTCCCCTGATATCCCATATCCGATATGAAACTCCCATCCGATACGATCCCGAATCCGATATTTAGAACTTTACATGCTATCACGAAACCATTTGTTGAGATCAAGAAGAGAATGATCAGCGCTACTGTCATACGTCTCTCTGATTTTTCTAAAGTCTTTGAAGTGGTGTGTGGCGCATTAGGAATTGGAATAGGCAAGAGTCCTCGCTCAAGAAGGTCATCTAATTGCTTACTTCAGTGAGAAGCTGAATGATGCCAACAACGATACTCTACCTACGATAAGGAATTCTACGCGGTGATTCAGGCATTTCGCTATTGGCGACATTACCTTCTACGGCATGAGTTCATTCTCTCCTCTGATCATGCGGCCCTAAAGTATATCTACTCTCAAAAGAAGCTGAACGCACGATATGGGCGATGGATTGAGTTTCTTCAAGACTACACGTTCACTTTATGTCACAAAACGGGAGTAGAAAACAAAGCCGCTGATGCTCTCAGCTGCTGTATTTTCATCTTGACTGAAATGTCAATGGTGGTAAACGACTTTGAGAAGATAAAGGCTGAATACGAGTCATGTCACGAATTTTGCGACATATACGCCATATTGATAAATGGATCGACTCGAAAAGTGGATGGTTATACTCTGCACAACGGGTATCTTTTTTTATGCCAAAAGTTATGCATCCCAAGACCCTCCCTTAGAGAATTTCTTGTGTGAGAATTACATGATGGTGGCATTTCGGGAATGAGAAGATCAAGAAGTTGAGTATCGGTGCTATTGGCTAGGGTTGAAACTGACGTTGCCAAACATGTTAAAAAGTGTCACACTTGCCCCTCGCAAAACAACAGGAACAGAACACCGATTTGTACACTCCATTACCGGTCTCAAATTGCCTATAACAGGATGTTAGTATGGACTTCGTGTTAGGACTCCCGAAAACCCGTGAAAGCATAATTCAGTCCTAGTTGTCGCGGACCACTTTTTTAAAATGGACCACTTCCTTCCTTGCTCTCGTACTTCTGATGCCTTTAGAGTAGTCAAGATCTTTTTTAATGGCGTCGTTAAGCTGCACGATCTGCCTAAGACCATTTTGTCCGATAGTAATGTTAAGTTCACTAGCTATTTCTGAAAAATCCTATGACACATGTTAGGCACAAAGTTTAAATTCTTCACTGCTTTTCACTCTCAGACTGATGGTCAAACCGAGGTGGTCAATGGAAGTCTGGGAAACTTATTGCGTACCCTCGTTGGTGAGCATATTGGAAGTTAGAATTTAAAGTTGTCTATTGTCGAGTTTGCATATAATTCATCTGTTAATAGGATAACAGGTAAGAGCCCGCATGAGATGGTGTATGGCTTTTGGCCTAGCAGCCCATTGATCTCATTTCCATGGTTGATTTCTACAGAGTCTCGGAGTCTGCATCTTCTTTTGCCACACATATGCATGAATTGCACAAAGTAATCAATGATAAAATTTAACAAAGCAACCTTGATTACAAACTAAGAGTTAATGTTAGAAAGAAATTTAAAATTTTTAATGTTGGCAACCTTGTGATGTTCCGGATTCATTCGGAACGGTTTCCTCTGGGGAATGTTAAAAAATTACATTTTTAAAAAAATTACATGTTAAAAAATTACATGCTCGTAGTGCTGGACCGTTTAAGATCTTAACGAATCTAAATGATAATGTTTGTGTTATTGATCTTCTTGAAGATTTTGGAATTAATCACACTTTCAGGATCTTGTAGAATACAAGGGTCCTAATTTTAACCCTAGCAACTCATTGGTGGGTGAGCCTACCACTGAACCATTTTCTGAGAGACCTCCACTTTCCCTACTCTCAGATATCAATCATAATATAACAGAGAAGATTGATAAAATTCTAAATGATAAAATTATCTCTAATAGAGATGGTGAACCCGACGGTATTTGGTACGCTGGAAAGGGAAGTCATCTGCTGAGGACACGTGGCTGGGTTGCAGTAAGTGACAACAGATTGATCCAGACATGTTGGAGTACTATGAGAGTTCCTCTATACATAACTCGACTCTCCCACCTGGGGAGAATGATGAGGACACAACATATGCGCGTCCGAAGAAGAGATACCATCACGTATATCAGAGCAGGAGGCGTCGAGCTGCAGTCACTTGATTTTAGTTGGAGTCCGTATTTTTCTCTTTGCAGTAGTGTTTCTTTTATTTCTTTGCAGTCTTTATTTAGTGCAACATCGGTTGTATGGAAAAACATCAGTAGTTTGTAAGTCTATTTATTGCCTCAAGTTGAAATAAAAAGGGAATGCACTCTTTGAAAAGAAACAAAACTTTGAATTTTCAGTTATGAAAATATCTTCTAAATTTGAATGTGAAATTCATTCATTATAGGATTAGAGTGTGAAACCTTTTCCTAATTATCCTGATCTTTTCTCTATTCAGAAGATAATCTTATCCTCTCCCAACTGTGTTATCCCCAACCTCCATCAAATTTTCAATTACAAATGATCTCATTAGCTACAAACCCTCCTCTTAACCACAAAATCAATCCAAATTCTAAAGCTCCTGCCATCATCTCAATTTTGTGTGTGAGCAGCTGCCAAACCCCCCACCAATCCCATATCCTCATCTATTTGTTCCTTCTTTCTCACCCCCATTTACAGCCGCCAACCTTCAACTCCCCCTCCCTTCTTCTTTGTGCTCAACAACAGGGAACCCATCCCCGCCCTTCCCCACATCGGCATCATCAGCGGCTTCAGTGAACCACACCACTGATCTACCCACAAGGCAACATCATCTGCCTCTGGTCACCTCTGGCAACATCTCCATCCACCTACAGAAATACTCGACCTCCTTTTCATCACCTGCGCGTCAGTCGACAGGACTAGTCCTTCCTCCTCCTCCGACGCCAACCACAACCACCAAGCCCTCTATCATCAACAGGACATCATCAGTCATCAACTCCAGCCAAGTTCTCCCATGAACTCTCCTGCGCAACGACAGAGCAACAACATTAGTCCCCTTTCCAACAGATCATAACAAAAGTATCAGAGACAAAGTCAGAACATCAACTATACAGAAGAACGGATACGCGAGAACGTGGCTTCTCGGCAGGTAATTTTTTTTTTTTAATTTCAGCACATCAATATATTTGTTGGGTTACATTGCTGCATTTATCTCTACATTTTTTTTATTAGTATTTCTTTGTTGTCCACAAATATTAGTGAGCATGTGTGAATCTGTCTAGCCTTGTGGGCTACTCTTCTGATATTGTGAGTAGGATCATTCCTGAGTAACTAAGTATTGCAAGTGTTTTGTGACTATTAGAATTGTCTACACTTTGGGTATTAAATTTTTTTTGTTGAAATTCATCTTGTCATATAATTAGTTTTAAATTTATTCCTACTGAAGATCGTAATTTGTAGTGAAACGTTGTAAGTTTGACTTTATCACTGATTTCTAACATCACCTCCATCTTGTTTCACATCACTCATTCACTTACATATTGAAATTTTTATTGATTGACAGTTGTGGATTGCACTATGTATTGCTACTAATAGCAGTGCATGGTTAGGCACTGGTGTGCTAGTTACCAACATGAGAAACTTCCCTCTTAGTAGGGGTACTGTTGCTGGCATTCTAAAGGGTTATGTTGGACTTAGTGCTGCTGTTTACACCGAAATTTATACTGGAGTGCTCCACAATTCGTCCACGAGGCTCTTGCTGTTTCTTGCTCTTGGTCTGCCAACTATTTGTTTGGCGATGATGTTTTTTGTCAGACCGTGCATCCCAGCTTCAGAGGAAGACTCATCAGAGCGAGGACATTTTCTGTTTACCCAAATTTTAAGTGTCCTTTTAGGTCTTTATCTCCTTACTACTACCATACTGAATGATGTCCTCTCGCTGAATGATTCCATTTCCTATACCTTTTTTGGTATAATGATTCTTTTACTCCTTGCGCCCCTAGCAATCCCGCTAAAAATGACCATATACCCAACGAAACAGAAAAAAATTGCTGCTATTGACCCTTCCAGTTCCCAGGAACAGTTATCACAGCTGGATCAAGACAAGACAGAACCTTTGCTTGCGCTATCTTCTTCCGCAACAAATCTTGGAAACTCTCAGGAGAATGAATATGAAAATGATGTCGATATACTTTTAGCTGAGGGGGAGGGAGCAGTAATACCGGAAAAGAAAAAAAGAAGGCCCAAGAGAGGAGAGGATTTCAACTTTAAACAAGCCCTAGTTAAGGCTGATTTCTGGTTACTATTTCTGGTTTACTTTGTTGGGGTTGGCACAGGTGTCACCATACTCAACAATCTGGCACAAGTTGGGATCGCTGCAGGTGAGGATGACACGACTACGTTGTTATGTCTCCTCAGCTTTTGCAATTTTGTCGGTCGTCTTGGTGGGGGGGTTGTTTCCGAGTATTTTGTCAGGTAACATAATTTCCATCCTGTGTTATAATTATTTTTATAACCGAGCCATCTCTAACAGCGAAAGAATATGGTTTTTGCAGATCGAGAATGCTTCCACGTCCCGTTTGGATGGCTGGCGCACAATTGATCATGGTCATAGTTTATCTTCTCTATGCTTCAGCACTTAACGGTGCCCTTTATGCCTCAACTGCGTTACTTGGCATCTGCTATGGGGTCCAATATTCTGTGATGGTCCCAACTGCATCTGAGCTGTTTGGACTAAAGCACTTTGGAAAGATTTACAACTTCATGGCTTTAGGAAACCCCATTGGAGCACTTCTGTTCTCAGGTCTTCTTGCAGGGTATGTGTATGACAAGGAAGCAGCGAAACAGCACTCGGGGGGCTCTTGCCTCGGGCCTGATTGCTTTAGGCTCACGTTCCTAGTTCTGTCCGGGGTTAGTGTCTTGGGAAGTGTGTTGGGCATAATCTTGACAGTGAGAGTAAGGCCAGTGTACCAAATGCTCTATTCGAGTGGTTCTTTCCGGCAGCCTCGAAGCTCACTACATTGATTTGCACTTCATTGCCAATGTTCGTTTTGTTAGCTATTCTGTTGTGTCCTCTATTTCCGTTCATGTATTTTCAACTGTCATGGAGAATCCGCTTGGCTTCGGAGAGATTTGGAAAACCTGGGGGCTGACAATTTGTAGAATGTAATATTTTTGATATATTCGCACTCCGACCATACTCCAGCCTGAAGGCTGGGATGCAATCAGCTGAAGAAGTGCCAGAAAAAGATCTGAAGCAATCCAACAGGTATTCGCGTCCTGCTATCAGAGCTGAATGCTTGAAACGTAACGATTCTTTTATCGTCAGCTGGTGAGTGATTATGTAATTTTCCCGAGTATTTCTTATGTTTGTACTATGTCTGTTTCATGAGTGAAATGATTGTATCATGCTGTTATAACAAATTTTATTATCTAGAGGGTTGGTAATAAATATCTCCCTAGTTTCTTGTTTATATTATAGATTTTGATGGTGTATCCATGCGCGTATTATTTCATTTTCTCGCATTACTTGATGTATAATAATACATGGGACTTGAGGTTCCTGTTGTTGGTAACTTTGTGTTTCCAGATATTTTTCATGTTCTATGTCAAATTCTTTTATGGATTTTCAACTTTGCATTAAGCTGAATCATGGACTATCGATGGGTCGTTTTGAACGGGGTTTTCGAGATTAAGCCAGCCCCATGTTAAAAACTTTCTAAAATGGCTTTTATGTTAGAAAATTAGCAAATAACTTTGCACAAATTGAACCAAATTATGAGCCATGACGGCACTTCTTGAAGATAATTTGAGCCACCCTGGTGTGCAAGTGATTATGATCACATTATACACCGGATTTAACTTTTGATCTCGATTTCTTAGTTCTTAGTCAATGCGTAATTATAGATTGTACTTGTCCTGACAAGTATAATGTCAATTTTGTTTTATGCCAATGACTTTAAGTTTTTTTTTTTTTTTTTTAATGTAAATTGGGCTTGGATTCCTCCCTTTCAATTTATTTAGAGAAATTCTCAAGTACAAATTTATTTTCGTCTCAGTTACAATCCACGTCAGCCACGTGGTCCATTTCAATTTAATCTTTTCTGTAAAACTAACTCATATTTTTCCGTTTTCAATTTTGCTCTTCCTTCATATCTATCAAAATATATTCTATTTTCTGTCGATTAAATTCTTTTTTTTCATATCTTCTTCATCAATCATCACAGATTTCATCGAATTTTTCTCATCGCACCCTCTATCCTTCGCCCTGGCGAATTTTAAGGAACTATGTTAATGTTTCATTTTTGTTGTTCATTTTTTTTGAACATCATATTGTTTTTGATTAATTAATTGTAACGGTTGATTATTTTTTTTTTCATTTTGTTTGATTTGGACTCCACAGTGACTGACTGAAGTAAATAGTATGCAATAAATGGAGTGTTTTCACACTTCAGTATACTGAAATGTATTTATGTAAGAAATGTGATACAGTTGAAATGTGTGAGATTGATTTACGCTAGTGGAATTGTAAGTGCTTCTAGTGAATAATGAAATCTAAAGAATAATTTTACTCATGAATCTACCCCGGTCGTAGTCCTCATATAGACAACTAAATCTTTACATTGTGTGCACACTACGATCTTGTCGCAATTCATCTAAAATTAGTAGTTTATAGCATTCAATATGACTGCGACTATGATCACAGTCATATTGATATCTGTTTATAATAGTACTGCAACCACGATCATAGTTCATCAAAAATGGTACTTCATTGCATTTTATTTGACTACGACGACAATCGCTGTTATATTGATATCTGAGCATAATAAGAACTGCGAACGGTCGCAGTTCATGTAAAAACATTAGAATAGAAGTGCGATTATAGTCGCAGTTCTTATAAATAGTTAAATTTTGTAATTTTACTCACAAATGTGACCCAGTTCTCAGTCATTATAAAATTTGTAATACCCCGTTCCCGGAATACGTACTTAGTTGCGTATTCAGTTTCCCTATCGTATTTTTTCCGAATTACTTCCTGTATTCGACCGATTTCAGTTCCAAATGTCATTTTCCTGTACTTTGGATTTTATAGGATTTTCCGGAATTTTCCTGAAATTAATTAAATATTTTCAAAACCGGTGTCGACCAGTGCCGCTGATCGATTCTCAGATTTTTATCTTGTAAACAGTTAGGAATTTCTAGAAGATCCTTTAGACATTATTTCTTAGAATCATATTTTCTATCTAAATACTTTTTCTGAGAATTTTATGAATTTATGAAAATTCCAACGGAGTCGGTAGATAACTGATTTCGGGATTTTTAATTTTAAAACTATAAATTATTTCTTCAAACGAATTGCACCATGAGCCTTCAAATATTATTCTTGATTTTTGGTAAAATTTTCAGGTCATTCCGAGATACTTGAATTTCGGACATTTTTTTCAATAATTGCAAAATTCCACAATTTCCACCTCATTTCCCACCCACTTTCCATCAAATCCCACTCATTCTCTCTCTCTCCCATAGCCGGCCAAGTGGCCAGGTGAGGGACACCTCACCCCCTCCTTTTTGCAAGAAAACCCCTCACTTCTATCTTAATTCCAACCCCTTTACAAAATCTCCAATCCTATAAATACATTTTCCTTTACACTTTAATCCTTTTCTTCCTCATTTCAACACTAGAGAGAAGAACTCTCACCAACCCTCTTCTTCCTCAACCACAACCCTAGCTCCAAGAACTCCCCAAGCTCTTCACCTCCAGCTCAAGTCACTTCTTTGGAGCTTGGATCGTAGCTCTCTTCGTCGTCAAGGATCAATTAGGAGCTAACCATCAACCACACTCTTTCCGGACTCGTAGAGCTTCAATCAAACGGTTCCAAGTGAGTATTTCACTCACCAAGACTTGAATTAGCCCTAGAACGCTTGTATCTACACCTCTTGTACACCTAGGACACCAAAAACCATGAATTGAACCATCAAACACAATTTCCAGAAAATCTGTTCTGTCACTGTTTTTCCCAGGATTAGTCGACTTACCCTAGGAGCTAGTCGACTAGAACACTTAGCTGAAACTTAGTTTTTCTGGAAAACGCAGTATTAGTCGACTTACCCCAAATATCAGTCGACTAATCTTTTCTGGACATAAATCTCAACTCTCTGGAAATCCCTATTAGTCGACTCCTGAATCCTCCTAGTCGACTAATCCTCCCTGGACCAGAAATCCAACTTTCTGTATCAGCAGACTTAGTCGACTTAAGTATCTGTTAGTCGACTAGAGCTCACTATTAGTCGACTAACCCCCTAACCTAGTCGACTAATTCTGACTGTGTGTCATAGTTAATTTCTGTTCTGAATTTGGTTCTTATGCTTGTTACATGTGTATTATATCTTGCTTGTTCATGCTTCAATACTGGCACTACATGATCTATTACTGAATGGATGTATCTCTTAATGCCTCATGACTTGCTATTGCATATACTCGTTTCATGACATGTTAAATAGTAATATCACCACTTATCATGCCATCTCTTAAAACTAAGCATGATACACTTGACTTTTACATAAAAAGCACCAACTTACATATGGGTCGGGGGAAATATGCGGATATCGATACGTGTTCGTGTTTACAGTGGTAGTAGGTATATTGTACAATCATATTCCGGTCTAACCTGCGGTACACCAGGGGACCGAGGGGAGTGCTTGCTCCCTATTCCTGAATCAGTCATGACTAAGGGCATACATAAGACCCTCCTGAATAGCCTAGCGGCTGGCTTCCGTCACCAAGCAACGGAACAATCCTGGACCGTTATCCCGGGCATGTACGGGGTCCACTGTAGACATAGTTCGTCGATACCCCCGCTGTTTCCAATAACAACCTTGAGTTACTAGGATATGGATCTATGTGCGCTGGGACGCTGGGTCACATAGCTAGATATCACAGTAAAGCAAGTAATAATAATAATAGACTAGAGTTATGCATTCATTCCTTTCTGACTTCAGTTATATATTGCTTTCCTTACCTGTTGGTTTATATTCATTAGACCGTTCCAGTTTTCTTTATTCATGTATCCTAGCCATTTGGCCATATATATTGTTCATTGTTATATGTCTTGATCCCTTGGATTTGCATATTCAGATTCCGAGGCTTGGGTCGAAGTGGAGCCATCCACCGAAGATCAGGCTTTCTTTAGTGAGCAGGCAGATTAGCTCCGGTCCTCGTGCCAGACTCTCTCCTTTTGTCTCACGGGATCTCCATCCTACTCGTGAGCTTTTTGTATACATATTGTATATATTCTTTTGGACTTGGTTATGATGTAATGCACACGTCATGTGTAATACTTTATAATATCCTGTGATAACTTTGTATGTGTACTTCTTGTGTTGGCATATGTATGGATACCACGCTTTGTCGTGTACTCTGTTTCTTGTTATACTTTTATGCTTAGCGTATATACGTGGGGACAAGTTATGACCTACGTATATATGTCGCAGTGACGTCCCCGTATCTGTGGAATCGGGGCGTTACAGGTTGGTATCAGAGCCTAGGCTCTCACACCTAAAGTACAATCAAGCAGCAAATTAATGATTTGCTGGTGCCAACTACAATGTACAAAGTTATCTAGTCCTTCTTGATTCCTTCTTGATTCCATCCCTTGTGTCCTAAATTCCTTCCATTTTTCCAATTCCAGTTATCTTTCACCAATCGGTATGGAGAGAAGGACGGGCCGTAACAACTCTGGGCAAGCCTCTAATGGACCCACTGGAGACCATGTGGATATTCTGAGAGTCATTCAGACTATGATGGAGAACCAGCAGCAGCAGACGGAGCTCCTCCGGCAGGAAATGGCAGCTCCCAAGGAGCAGAGGCCCGGAAATGTATCGGACTTCAGGCGGCTGCAACCAGCCATCTTCACGGGGGAAGAGAAGCCCTTGGACGCTGAGCAATGGCTGATAGATACCGCAGACTTGTTGAATGCGGCCAGAGTACCGAAGGAGAATCAAGTGGAGGTCGCCAAGATTCAGCTGAAGGACATAGCCAGAACTTGGTGGCTAGCAGAAGAGGCCAGATTGGAGAAACCTGTCACCTGGGACACGTTCTCCAAGAGCTTTTATAGCAGGTTCTTCCCTGCCACTGCTCAGAAGGACATGGAAGAACAATTCATCAGGCTACAGCAAGGGAGTAGGTCCGTGGACGAGTATGCCGCGGAATTTCTCAGACTGAGCCGCTTTGCCCCGTACATGGTAACGGACGAGGAGAAGCGGGCAAGTAGGTTCCAGCAGGGCTTGCAGATGGACATTCAGATGTTCTTAATGCCCCAACAGCTGAAGACTTATTCAGGGGTTCTTACCATAGCTCGGGAAGTGGAGCGTGGGTTGGAGAAGAAGCGAGAGGATCAGTTGAGGAACCAGGCCATGAAGAGGCCGTTTCCACCAATAGGGAGAGGAGGCCCATTCAGAGCAGCGAAGGTGCAGATGAGGCAGCAATTCAGACCAGCTCCTTACCAGGCGGGCCAACCATCGACCTTCTGCAGTTATTGTCAGAAACCGGGCCACATTCGTCAGAATTGCCGTAGGGCAAATGGATTGTGTTTGGTGTGTGGATCCAGGGATCATTCTATAGAAGCCTGTCCGCACAGAAGGATAGGGATAGCCGGTCAAGCTTTGCCAGCACTTCCAGGACCCAATGGACAGAGAGCACTTCCAGGGCCACTTGGGCAGAGGAATCAGGGACCAGTGATGAGGAGGGCTCTTCCCCTTCCTCCACAGCATGTTGTTCGCCCAGTCCAGAGGGGAGCTAGGACAGCAGCAGGGCGTGGAAGAGGTCAAGCCTACAACTTGACGGAAGTGGAAGCTGAGACTTCTGAGGAGGTGATAACAGGTAATATCAGAGTGCATTCTCAACCTGTTTTAGCCCTCTTCGATTCCGGTGCTTCGCATTGTTTTATCTCAGATCATTTTGTGGCATTGCATTCTATACCTGTTAAAGTGTTAGACCACAAATGGGAGATTAGTACCGGGAATGGAGTAGTCATGTCTTCTAGGGTTTGTGCTGATTGTCCAGTGGAACTTTGTGATAAGACCTTGGCCATAGATATGCTCGTGCTAGACACTAAAGGGTACGACGTAATCTTAGGCATGACCTGGCTCAGTCAGTACCATGCAGTTATTGACTGTAGGGAGAAGAAGATTATTTTCAGGATTCCCCGTCAACCGGAATTTCAATTTTGTGGTGAGGTGAAGTCTACCAAGAGAAAGACTCGGTTGACTACTTCAGAGGTTCAGAAAGGAGTACCGGTGTGGGATGAATTTCCAGGAGTGTTTGCTGAGATCTCAGGACTGCCACCAAAAGGGTGATCGAGTTCTTAATTGATACTGTGCCTGGGACAGCTCCTATATCTAAGGTTCCGTACAGGATGGCACCGACGGAGCTAGAGATTCTGAAGAAGCAGCTGCAGGAGTACTCTGATAAGGGATTGATTCGGCCAAGTGCTTCACCATGGGGAGCTCCAGTGCTATTGGCGAACAAGAAGGATGGTGGTAAGAGACTTTGTATTGATTACAGGGAATTGAATAAGGTTACCATCAAGAACAAGTATCCCTTGCCAAGGATTGATGATTTGTTTGATCAGCTTCATGGAGCCCGGGTATTCTCTAAGTTGGATTTGCAGTCGGGGTACCATCAGCTAAGGATGAAGACAGAGGATATCCCGAAGACGGCATTCAGGACCCGTTATGGCCACTATGAATTTCTAGTTATGCCTTTCGGAGTCACCAATGCCCCTGCAGTTTTCATGGATTTGATGAACCGAGTGTTCTCGCCCTACCTGGATCAGTTCGTTGTTGTCTTCATAGATGACATCTTGATCTATTCCAAGAACAACAAGGAGCATGCAGAACACTTGAGGATTGTGTTGCAGACCCTCCAGCAGGAGCAGCTTCATGCCAAGAGGAGCAAGTGTGACTTCTGGTTGGACAGTATAGCCTTCCTTGGGCACATTGTTTCAGCAGAAGGAATCTCGGTGGATCCCAGCAAAGTCCAAGCAGTGAAGAATTGGCCTATTCCGGAGACGGTGACTGAGATTAAGAGTTTTCTTGGGCTAACCGGATATTACAGGCGCTTTGTCCAGGATTTCTCTAGGATTGCAGCTCCGTTGACCAAGCTCACCCGGAAAGGAGAGAGGTACATATGGACAGAAGAATGTGCTTTGGCATTTGAGCAGTTGAAGCAGAGACTCATTTCAGCTCCGATCTTGAAGACTCCCTCAGGGAGAGGAGGGATGGTCATATTCAGTGATGCATCAGGGAAAGGCCTGGGGTGTGTGCTTATGCAACATGATCATGTTATAGCATATGCATCTAGGCAACTGAAGCCTCATGAGCGGAACTACCCAACTCATGACTTGGAGCTAGCAGCTGTTATATTTGCTTTGAAGATTTGGAGGCATTATCTTCTGGGAGATAAGGTGTTGATATACACGGATCACAAGAGCCTCAAGTATATTTTCTCACAGAAGGAGTTGAACATGAGGCAGAGGCGGTGGCTGGAGCTGATGGCGGACTATGATATTGACTTGCAATACCATCCAGGCAAGGTCAATACAGTACCGGATGCACTGAGCAGGATGCCAGAGAATAGGGTGCTTGTCCAAATCACTCAGCAGAAGGAGTTGATTCAGGACATTATCAGATTGGACTTGATGTTGGTTCGAGGAGCTGAGGAGGCAGGACAGCTCATGGCTTTGCAGATTCAGTCAACATTAATAGATGAGATCAAGGAAGCTCAGAAGGAAGATCCCAGATTGCAGCAGTTCCGAGCTCAGGTAGAGGCTGGATTGAGGACTGATATCAGTATTCATCCGGATGGTGCCTTATATTTTGGTAGCAGACTTTGTGTTCCCCAAGGAGAGGTTCGGCAGAAGATTTTGGCAGAGGCTCACAGTTCAGCATATTCCATACACCCAGGGGGAAACAAGATGTATCAGGATATGAAGAAGCAGTTTTGGTGGAATGCTATGAAGAGGGAGATAGCCCAGTTTGTTGCCAAGTGCTTGGTTTGTCAACAGATAAAGATTGAGCATCAGAGGACGGCGGGACTTCTGCAACCTTTACCGATTCCCGAGTGGAAGTGGGAGCACATTACCATGGATTTTGTTACGGCATTGCCTCGAAGTCCTAAAGGTAATAATGCTGTGTGGATAATCATTGACCGTCTCACCAAGTCAGCTCACTTTATACCATTCAGGGTGGGACAGTCAACAGAGGTCTTGGCAGACAAGTACTTGAAGGAGATAGTTCGTCTACATGGAGTTCCTGTTAGTATTGTATCAGACCGAGACACCAGATTCAGATCTCATTTCTGGGAGAGTCTCCAAGAAAGTCTAGGGACTCGTCTGAAATTCAGTACATCATATCATCCTCAGACAGACGGACAATCTGAGAGGACTATCCAGATTCTTGAGGATATGTTGAGGGCCTGCATGATTGAATTCCAGGGATCATGGGAAGACCATCTTCACTTGGCAGAGTTTTCTTATAATAACAGTTATCAAGCATGTATCAAGATGGCACCATTTGAAGCATTGTATGGGAGGAAGTGTAGGTCTCCGATTTGTTGGGATGAAGTCGGTGAGAGAAGACTTTTGGGGCCAGAGATTCTGATTCAGACAACAGACAAGGTCAGGATTATCAGAGATCACCTCAGGGCAGCGCAGAGTCGGCAGAAGAGTTGGGCAGACACACTGAGAAGGCCATTGGAATTCCAGACAGGAGATCATGTATTCCTGAAGATATCTCCTACCAAGGGAGTAATCCGGTGCGGTACTCGTGGAAAGCTTAGTCCGAGATATATCGGCCCATTTGAGATTTTGGATCGAGTGGGAGATGTGTCTTATAGATTGGCATTACCGCCATCTTTGGACGGAGTTCACAATGTTTTCCACGTGTCACAGTTGAGGAAGTATGTGAAAGATGATAGCCATATCCTGGATCACTCCGAACTGGAACTACAACCGGATTTATCATATCAAGAGCAGCCGATGGCCATTGTGGATAAAAGTGTCAAGACATTGAAGAACAAGGCTATACCATTAGTGTTGGTGTCTTGGAACAGGCATGCACCAGGAGAGGCCACGTGGGAGCGAGAAGATGTCATCCGTGAGCGTTACCCTCATCTCTTCACAACTTGATTGGTAAGACTCTTCCTTCTTATTCCGATTCTTGTCCTTATCCTTATTCTTATCTACCGTTATCTTCCTTCTTGTCCTTATTTATCTGTTCCCTTTCACTTTACGAAATTTCGAGGACGAAATTTTTGTAAGGTGGGTAGATTGTAATACCCCGTTCCCGGAATACGTACTTAGTTGTGTATTCAGTTTCCCTATCGTATTTTTTCCGAATTACTTCCTGTATTCGACCGATTTCAGTTCCAAATGTCATTTTCCTGTACTTTGGATTTTATATGATTTTCCGGAATTTTCCTGAAATTAATTAAATATTTTCAAAACCGGTGTCGACCAGTGCCGCTGATCGATTCTCAGATTTTTATCTTGTAAACAGTTAGGAATTTCTAGAAGATCCTTTAGACATTATTTCTTAGAATCATATTTTCTATCTAAATACTTTTTCTGAGAATTTTATGAATTTATGAAAATTCCAACGGAGTCGGTAGATAACTGATTCCGGGATTTTTAATTTTAAAACTATAAATTATTTCTTCAAACGAATTGCACCATGAGCCTTCAAATATTATTCTTGATTTTTGGTAAAATTTTCAGGTCATTCCGAGATACTTGAATTTCGGACATTTTTTTCAATAATTGCAAAATTCCACAATTTCCACCTCATTTCCCACCCACTTTCCATCAAATCCCACTCATTCTCTCTCTCTCCCATAGCCGGCCAAGTGGCCAGGTGAGGGACACCTCACCCCCTCCTTTTTGCAAGAAAACCCCTCACTTCTATCTTAATTCCAACCCCTTTACAAAATCTCCAATCCTATAAATACATTTTCCTTTACACTTTAATCCTTTTCTTCCTCATTTCAACACTAGAGAGAAGAACTCTCACCAACCCTCTTCTTCCTCAACCACAACCCTAGCTCCAAGAACTCCCCAAGCTCTTCACCTCCAGCTCAAGTCACTTCTTTGGAGCTTGGATCGTAGCTCTCTTCGTCGTCAAGGATCAATTAGGAGCTAACCATCAACCACACTCTTTCCGGACTCGTAGAGCTTCAATCAAACGGTTCCAAGTGAGTATTTCACTCACCAAGACTTGAATTAGCCCTAGAACGCTTGTATCTACACCTCTTGTACACCTAGGACACCAAAAACCATGAATTGAACCATCAAACACAATTTCCAGAAAATCTGTTCTGTCACTGTTTTTCCCAGGATTAGTCGACTTACCCTAGGAGCTAGTCGACTAGAACACTTAGCTGAAACTTAGTTTTTCTGGAAAACGCAGTATTAGTCGACTTACCCCAAATATCAGTCGACTAATCTTTTCTGGACATAAATCTCAACTCTCTGGAAATCCCTATTAGTCGACTCCTGAATCCTCCTAGTCGACTAATCCTCCCTGGACCAGAAATCCAACTTTCTGTATCAGCAGACTTAGTCGACTTAAGTATCTGTTAGTCGACTAGAGCTCACTATTAGTCGACTAACCCCCTAACCTAGTCGACTAATTCTGACTGTGTGTCATAGTTAATTTCTGTTCTGAATTTGGTTCTTATGCTTGTTACATGTGTATTATATCTTGCTTGTTCATGCTTCAATACTGGCACTACATGATCTATTACTGAATGGATGTATCTCTTAATGCCTCATGACTTGCTATTGCATATACTCGTTTCATGACATGTTAAATAGTAATATCACCACTTATCATGCCATCTCTTAAAACTAAGCATGATACACTTGACTTTTACATAAAAAGCACCAACTTACATATGGGTCGGGGGAAATATGCGGATATCGATACGTGTTCGTGTTTACAGTGGTAGTAGGTATATTGTACAATCATATTCCGGTCTAACCTGCGGTACACCAGGGGACCGAGGGGAGTGCTTGCTCCCTATTCCTGAATCAGTCATGACTAAGGGCATACATAAGACCCTCCTGAATAGCCTAGCGGCTGGCTTCCGTCACCAAGCAACGGAACAATCCTGGACCGTTATCCCGGCATGTACGGGGTCCACTGTAGACATAGTTCGTCGATACCCCCGCTGTTTCCAATAACAACCTTGAGTTACTAGGATATGGATCTATGTGCGCTGGGACGCTGGGTCACATAGCTAGATATCACAGTAAAGCAAGTAATAATAATAATAGACTAGAGTTATGCATTCATTCCTTTCTGACTTCAGTTATATATTGCTTTCCTTACCTGTTGGTTTATATTCATTAGACCGTTCCAGTTTTCTTTATTCATGTATCCTAGCCATTTGGCCATATATATTGTTCATTGTTATATGTCTTGATCCCTTGGATTTGCATATTCAGATTCCGAGGCTTGGGTCGAAGTGGAGCCATCCACCGAAGATCAGGCTTTCTTTAGTGAGCAGGCAGATTAGCTCCGGTCCTCGTGCCAGACTCTCTCCTTTTGTCTCACGGGATCTCCATCCTACTCGTGAGCTTTTTGTATACATATTGTATATATTCTTTTGGACTTGGTTATGATGTAATGCACACGTCATGTGTAATACTTTATAATATCCTGTGATAACTTTGTATGTGTACTTCTTGTGTTGGCATATGTATGGATACCACGCTTTGTCGTGTACTCTGTTTCTTGTTGTACTTTTATGCTTAGCGTATATACGTGGGGACAAGTTATGACCTACGTATATATGTCGCAGTGACGTCCCCGTATCTGTGGAATCGGGGCGTTACAGGTTGGTATCAGAGCCTAGGCTCTCACACCTAAAGTACAATCAAGCAGCAAATTAATGATTTGCTGGTGCCAACTACAATGTACAAAGTTATCTAGTCCTTCTTGATTCCTTCTTGATTCCATCCCTTGTGTCCTAAATTCCTTCCATTTTTCCAATTCCAGTTATCTTTCACCAATCGGTATGGAGAGAAGGACGGGCCGTAACAACTCTGGGCAAGCCTCTAATGGACCCACTGGAGACCATGTGGATATTCTGAGAGTCATTCAGACTATGATGGAGAACCAGCAGCAGCAGACGGAGCTCCTCCGGCAGGAAATGGCAGCTCCCAAGGAGCAGAGGCCCGGAAATGTATCGGACTTCAGGCGGCTGCAACCAGCCATCTTCACGGGGGAAGAGAAGCCCTTGGACGCTGAGCAATGGCTGATAGATACCGCAGACTTGTTGAATGCGGCCAGAGTACCGAAGGAGAATCAAGTGGAGGTCGCCAAGATTCAGCTGAAGGACATAGCCAGAACTTGGTGGCTAGCAGAAGAGGCCAGATTGGAGAAACCTGTCACCTGGGACACGTTCTCCAAGAGCTTTTATAGCAGGTTCTTCCCTGCCACTGCTCAGAAGGACATGGAAGAACAATTCATCAGGCTACAGCAAGGGAGTAGGTCCGTGGACGAGTATGCCGCGGAATTTCTCAGACTGAGCCGCTTTGCCCCGTACATGGTAACGGACGAGGAGAAGCGGGCAAGTAGGTTCCAGCAGGGCTTGCAGATGGACATTCAGATGTTCTTAATGCCCCAACAGCTGAAGACTTATTCAGGGGTTCTTACCATAGCTCGGGAAGTGGAGCGTGGGTTGGAGAAGAAGCGAGAGGATCAGTTGAGGAACCAGGCCATGAAGAGGCCGTTTCCACCAATAGGGAGAGGAGGCCCATTCAGAGCAGCGAAGGTGCAGATGAGGCAGCAATTCAGACCAGCTCCTTACCAGGCGGGCCAACCATCGACCTTCTGCAGTTATTGTCAGAAACCGGGCCACATTCGTCAGAATTGCCGTAGGGCAAATGGATTGTGTTTGGTGTGTGGATCCAGGGATCATTCTATAGAAGCCTGTCCGCACAGAAGGATAGGGATAGCCGGTCAAGCTTTGCCAGCACTTCCAGGACCCAATGGACAGAGAGCACTTCCAGGGCCACTTGGGCAGAGGAATCAGGGACCAGTGATGAGGAGGGCTCTTCCCCTTCCTCCACAGCATGTTGTTCGCCCAGTCCAGAGGGGAGCTAGGACAGCAGCAGGGCGTGGAAGAGGTCAAGCCTACAACTTGACGGAAGTGGAAGCTGAGACTTCTGAGGAGGTGATAACAGGTAATATCAGAGTGCATTCTCAACCTGTTTTAGCCCTCTTCGATTCCGGTGCTTCGCATTGTTTTATCTCAGATCATTTTGTGGCATTGCATTCTATACCTGTTAAAGTGTTAGACCACAAATGGGAGATTAGTACCGGGAATGGAGTAGTCATGTCTTCTAGGGTTTGTGCTGATTGTCCAGTGGAACTTTGTGATAAGACCTTGGCCATAGATATGCTCGTGCTAGACACTAAAGGGTACGACGTAATCTTAGGCATGACCTGGCTCAGTCAGTACCATGCAGTTATTGACTGTAGGGAGAAGAAGATTATTTTCAGGATTCCCCGTCAACCGGAATTTCAATTTTGTGGTGAGGTGAAGTCTACCAAGAGAAAGACTCGGTTGACTACTTCAGAGGTTCAGAAAGGAGTACCGGTGTGGGATGAATTTCCAGGAGTGTTTGCTGAGATCTCAGGACTGCCACCAAAAAGGGTGATCGAGTTCTAATTGATACTGTGCCTGGGACAGCTCCTATATCTAAGGTTCCGTACAGGATGGCACCGACGGAGCTAGAGATTCTGAAGAAGCAGCTGCAGGAGTACTCTGATAAGGGATTGATTCGGCCAAGTGCTTCACCATGGGGAGCTCCAGTGCTATTGGCGAACAAGAAGGATGGTGGTAAGAGACTTTGTATTGATTACAGGGAATTGAATAAGGTTACCATCAAGAACAAGTATCCCTTGCCAAGGATTGATGATTTGTTTGATCAGCTTCATGGAGCCCGGGTATTCTCTAAGTTGGATTTGCAGTCGGGGTACCATCAGCTAAGGATGAAGACAGAGGATATCCCGAAGACGGCATTCAGGACCCGTTATGGCCACTATGAATTTCTAGTTATGCCTTTCGGAGTCACCAATGCCCCTGCAGTTTTCATGGATTTGATGAACCGAGTGTTCTCGCCCTACCTGGATCAGTTCGTTGTTGTCTTCATAGATGACATCTTGATCTATTCCAAGAACAACAAGGAGCATGCAGAACACTTGAGGATTGTGTTGCAGACCCTCCAGCAGGAGCAGCTTCATGCCAAGAGGAGCAAGTGTGACTTCTGGTTGGACAGTATAGCCTTCCTTGGGCACATTGTTTCAGCAGAAGGAATCTCGGTGGATCCCAGCAAAGTCCAAGCAGTGAAGAATTGGCCTATTCCGGAGACGGTGACTGAGATTAAGAGTTTTCTTGGGCTAACCGGATATTACAGGCGCTTTGTCCAGGATTTCTCTAGGATTGCAGCTCCGTTGACCAAGCTCACCCGGAAAGGAGAGAGGTACATATGGACAGAAGAATGTGCTTTGGCATTTGAGCAGTTGAAGCAGAGACTCATTTCAGCTCCGATCTTGAAGACTCCCTCAGGGAGAGGAGGGATGGTCATATTCAGTGATGCATCAGGGAAAGGCCTGGGGTGTGTGCTTATGCAACATGATCATGTTATAGCATATGCATCTAGGCAACTGAAGCCTCATGAGCGGAACTACCCAACTCATGACTTGGAGCTAGCAGCTGTTATATTTGCTTTGAAGATTTGGAGGCATTATCTTCTGGGAGATAAGGTGTTGATATACACGGATCACAAGAGCCTCAAGTATATTTTCTCACAGAAGGAGTTGAACATGAGGCAGAGGCGGTGGCTGGAGCTGATGGCGGACTATGATATTGACTTGCAATACCATCCAGGCAAGGTCAATACAGTACCGGATGCACTGAGCAGGATGCCAGAGAATAGGGTGCTTGTCCAAATCACTCAGCAGAAGGAGTTGATTCAGGACATTATCAGATTGGACTTGATGTTGGTTCGAGGAGCTGAGGAGGCAGGACAGCTCATGGCTTTGCAGATTCAGTCAACATTAATAGATGAGATCAAGGAAGCTCAGAAGGAAGATCCCAGATTGCAGCAGTTCCGAGCTCAGGTAGAGGCTGGATTGAGGACTGATATCAGTATTCATCCGGATGGTGCCTTATATTTTGGTAGCAGACTTTGTGTTCCCCAAGGAGAGGTTCGGCAGAAGATTTTGGCAGAGGCTCACAGTTCAGCATATTCCATACACCCAGGGGGAAACAAGATGTATCAGGATATGAAGAAGCAGTTTTGGTGGAATGCTATGAAGAGGGAGATAGCCCAGTTTGTTGCCAAGTGCTTGGTTTGTCAACAGATAAAGATTGAGCATCAGAGGACGGCGGGACTTCTGCAACCTTTACCGATTCCCGAGTGGAAGTGGGAGCACATTACCATGGATTTTGTTACGGCATTGCCTCGAAGTCCTAAAGGTAATAATGCTGTGTGGATAATCATTGACCGTCTCACCAAGTCAGCTCACTTTATACCATTCAGGGTGGGACAGTCAACAGAGGTCTTGGCAGACAAGTACTTGAAGGAGATAGTTCGTCTACATGGAGTTCCTGTTAGTATTGTATCAGACCGAGACACCAGATTCAGATCTCATTTCTGGGAGAGTCTCCAAGAAAGTCTAGGGACTCGTCTGAAATTCAGTACATCATATCATCCTCAGACAGACGGACAATCTGAGAGGACTATCCAGATTCTTGAGGATATGTTGAGGGCCTGCATGATTGAATTCCAGGGATCATGGGAAGACCATCTTCACTTGGCAGAGTTTTCTTATAATAACAGTTATCAAGCATGTATCAAGATGGCACCATTTGAAGCATTGTATGGGAGGAAGTGTAGGTCTCCGATTTGTTGGGATGAAGTCGGTGAGAGAAGACTTTTGGGGCCAGAGATTCTGATTCAGACAACAGACAAGGTCAGGATTATCAGAGATCACCTCAGGGCAGCGCAGAGTCGGCAGAAGAGTTGGGCAGACACACTGAGAAGGCCATTGGAATTCCAGACAGGAGATCATGTATTCCTGAAGATATCTCCTACCAAGGGAGTAATCCGGTGCGGTACTCGTGGAAAGCTTAGTCCGAGATATATCGGCCCATTTGAGATTTTGGATCGAGTGGGAGATGTGTCTTATAGATTGGCATTACCGCCATCTTTGGACGGAGTTCACAATGTTTTCCACGTGTCACAGTTGAGGAAGTATGTGAAAGATGATAGCCATATCCTGGATCACTCCGAACTGGAACTACAACCGGATTTATCATATCAAGAGCAGCCGATGGCCATTGTGGATAAAAGTGTCAAGACATTGAAGAACAAGGCTATACCATTAGTGTTGGTGTCTTGGAACAGGCATGCACCAGGAGAGGCCACGTGGGAGCGAGAAGATGTCATCCGTGAGCGTTACCCTCATCTCTTCACAACTTGATTGGTAAGACTCTTCCTTCTTACTCCGATTCTTGTCCTTATCCTTATTCTTATCTACCGTTATCTTCCTTCTTGTCCTTATTTATCTGTTCCCTTTCACTTTACGAAATTTCGAGGACGAAATTTTTGTAAGGTGGGTAGATTGTAATACCCCGTTCCCGGAATACGTACTTAGTTGTGTATTCAGTTTCCCTATCGTATTTTTTCCGAATTACTTCCTGTATTCGACCGATTTCAGTTCCAAATGTCATTTTCCTGTACTTTGGATTTTATATGATTTTCCGGAATTTTCCTGAAATTAATTAAATATTTTCAAAACCGGTGTCGACCAGTGCCGCTGATCGATTCTCAGATTTTTATCTTGTAAACAGTTAGGAATTTCTAGAAGATCCTTTAGACATTATTTCTTAGAATCATATTTTCTATCTAAATACTTTTTCTGAGAATTTTATGAATTTATGAAAATTCCAACGGAGTCGGTAGATAACTGATTCCGGGATTTTTAATTTTAAAACTATAAATTATTTCTTCAAACGAATTGCACCATGAGCCTTCAAATATTATTCTTGATTTTTGGTAAAATTTTCAGGTCATTCCGAGATACTTGAATTTCGGACATTTTTTTCAATAATTGCAAAATTCCACAATTTCCACCTCATTTCCCACCCACTTTCCATCAAATCCCACTCATTCTCTCTCTCTCCCATAGCCGGCCAAGTGGCCAGGTGAGGGACACCTCACCCCCTCCTTTTTGCAAGAAAACCCCTCACTTCTATCTTAATTCCAACCCCTTTACAAAATCTCCAATCCTATAAATACATTTTCCTTTACACTTTAATCCTTTTCTTCCTCATTTCAACACTAGAGAGAAGAACTCTCACCAACCCTCTTCTTCCTCAACCACAACCCTAGCTCCAAGAACTCCCCAAGCTCTTCACCTCCAGCTCAAGTCACTTCTTTGGAGCTTGGATCGTAGCTCTCTTCGTCGTCAAGGATCAATTAGGAGCTAACCATCAACCACACTCTTTCCGGACTCGTAGAGCTTCAATCAAACGGTTCCAAGTGAGTATTTCACTCACCAAGACTTGAATTAGCCCTAGAACGCTTGTATCTACACCTCTTGTACACCTAGGACACCAAAAACCATGAATTGAACCATCAAACACAATTTCCAGAAAATCTGTTCTGTCACTGTTTTTCCCAGGATTAGTCGACTTACCCTAGGAGCTAGTCGACTAGAACACTTAGCTGAAACTTAGTTTTTCTGGAAAACGCAGTATTAGTCGACTTACCCCAAATATCAGTCGACTAATCTTTTCTGGACATAAATCTCAACTCTCTGGAAATCCCTATTAGTCGACTCCTGAATCCTCCTAGTCGACTAATCCTCCCTGGACCAGAAATTCAACTTTCTGTATCAGCAGACTTAGTCGACTTAAGTATCTGTTAGTCGACTAGAGCTCACTATTAGTCGACTAACCCCCTAACCTAGTCGACTAATTCTGACTGTGTGTCATAGTTAATTTCTGTTCTGAATTTGGTTCTTATGCTTGTTACATGTGTATTATATCTTGCTTGTTCATGCTTCAATACTGGCACTACATGATCTATTACTGAATGGATGTATCTCTTAATGCCTCATGACTTGCTATTGCATATACTCGTTTCATGACATGTTAAATAGTAATATCACCACTTATCATGCCATCTCTTAAAACTAAGCATGATACACTTGACTTTTACATAAAAAGCACCAACTTACATATGGGTCGGGGGAAATATGCGGATATCGATACGTGTTCGTGTTTACAGTGGTAGTAGGTATATTGTACAATCATATTCCGGTCTAACCTGCGGTACACCAGGGGACCGAGGGGAGTGCTTGCTCCCTATTCCTGAATCAGTCATGACTAAGGGCATACATAAGACCCTCCTGAATAGCCTAGCGGCTGGCTTCCGTCACCAAGCAACGGAACAATCCTGGACCGTTATCCCGGGCATGTACGGGGTCCACTGTAGACATAGTTCGTCGATACCCCCGCTGTTTCCAATAACAACCTTGAGTTACTAGGATATGGATCTATGTGCGCTGGGACGCTGGGTCACATAGCTAGATATCACAGTAAAGCAAGTAATAATAATAATAGACTAGAGTTATGCATTCATTCCTTTCTGACTTCAGTTATATATTGCTTTCCTTACCTGTTGGTTTATATTCATTAGACCGTTCCAGTTTTCTTTATTCATGTATCCTAGCCATTTGGCCATATATATTGTTCATTGTTATATGTCTTGATCCCTTGGATTTGCATATTCAGATTCCGAGGCTTGGGTCGAAGTGGAGCCATCCACCGAAGATCAGGCTTTCTTTAGTGAGCAGGCAGATTAGCTCCGGTCCTCGTGCCAGACTCTCTCCTTTTGTCTCACGGGATCTCCATCCTACTCGTGAGCTTTTTGTATACATATTGTATATATTCTTTTGGACTTGGTTATGATGTAATGCACACGTCATGTGTAATACTTTATAATATCCTGTGATAACTTTGTATGTGTACTTCTTGTGTTGGCATATGTATGGATACCACGCTTTGTCGTGTACTCTGTTTCTTGTTGTACTTTTATGCTTAGCGTATATACGTGGGGACAAGTTATGACCTACGTATATACGTCGCAGTGACGTCCCCGTATCTGTGGAATCGGGGCGTTACAAAATTCACACAAAATATACGTTCATGGCACCAAATCAAGTTTTGATATTTTATTCTATAAAATACATATCAATCTACGCCAAAAAGACATATTAAGAATTCATTAACCAATATCTTCATTAATTTTTACACTAAATGTATACATTTAAAATACAAAAAGATTATACATCTCAATCACCGAACATCATTTTTCTTACTCTTTCAGTCTCTTCATCCCAACTGTGGTATTTGTCTGCAAGTAACATGTAAGTTATTTCTTCCCTCAGCTTCCTCACAAAAGAATCTGTTACAGCATCAATTGTAGCAGGAACATTACTTGCAATACACTCAATGTACTTGGAGACATATATAGCACAATCAATACTGAAAATTATATTTGATATTATTTTCTAGCCTTTTGAAATACGTCTCAAAATAATTGAAAAATGGGGTCTTTGAAGTTAAACGTACATGTTAGCATGTTAGAGACACTTTGCATACTTAATTTTACTTTTTTCTGCATCTTCTGACATCTATTGAGCCGGACGATATCTCCTCTTCAAATATTTTGAGCAGTCTTTCTTTTTGCATTTTCAAATAAAACTAACATTTAGTTTTAATGCAATAGAATTCAATTAACAAAAAATTAAGATGATCAAGATTATGTTATCATAGTTCTAGCGTCCTTATGATATATGCTGTTGGCGCGACTGGTTGTATCTACATGAATTAAGGAGTTGTAAGATATCCACTCTTGTGTTTGGCAATTAAAAATTAAGAATGTCCAATGAAACTCAGTACCAATAGCACTGTCGTAATAATTGTTCAGGAAGAACATGTGCTATATGTCCCTTTTCCAATTTTTCAGTTTTTTATTTATGAAATGTTCTTCAAGATCATTCTTTTTGGCCCTAATCTCATATTGTCAATATTAGATGAAACAAACAATAATTTTATTAACAATATATGCTACATTATTAATGTGAAAGTATGGTTAACACTATATAAGAAAAAAAAACATAATTACATATGCTTTGTCGCAAAAATATAAGCTTTTCATCCTACTTTTTTGTTCCAGATGCTTCATGTAGAAATACATGACATTTGCATTTATGTATTGGTTGAATAATATATCTTCTATGTTATTTCCAGCAATATGTAAGTCATTTTTAGAATCCTGGTATGCAGTAACACTATAAACAACAAACAATTTAGAGGTTTGATTAATAAATTGTATGAGTTTGAGAGGAGAGATTTCTTGATTACAATAGAACAGCGATCACGGTCGCAGTTCATCTAAAAATGGTAATTCATTGCATTTTGTTTGACTACGATCATAATCATAGTCATATTAATATTTGGTCACAATAAGAACTGCGATCACGACACAGTTCATGTAAAAATAATTTTTCATAGACTTTTTTGTTTGACTGCGATCATAGTTACAATTTTATTGATATCTGATTATAATAGAACTGGGAACACGATCGCAATACATTTAAAAATAATATTTTATAGCTTTTTATTTGACTGCGACCATAGTCGCAGTCACATTGATCTCTGATTATATAAAGTAAAATTTTAAATAATGTGATTAAAGTTGCAGTTAGATTAGTATTTGTAGTTTTATAGATAGCAGTCTCACTAAAATATAAGAAAGAAAGTCACTCACTTGCACCTTGCTTTTAAAGTCTCCGATGACTGCTTGTTTTTGCGGCTCCATGTCTTTGTACAAAAGACTTTGGTTTATATTAATCTCTTTTGTCTTTCTTTATTGTTTCAAAGTCAGATCATTTATAACTTTCTGAGCAAATATAATTGTCTCCTTACATGTTTTATTTGCTACCTTTGGGTAAATAAAGTTGGACTCGTAATGGTCTTTTTCATGTCTCTTTTGTTCTGTGACTTCCTTCTCTATAGATCTTTTTGTAAACATCCATGGTCTTTTTCTTATCAGCTTCTTTTTTTCTCTACAATGTTAGGTTGTTTTTCAGTTTTTCGCTCTGAAGCTTTGTTGTGATTGATCTCAAGTATTTGAGTCAATTTTAGACTGAAATCTGGAGTTTGAACTCTTTTAATAATAACCTCAAAATTTTCTTCCTCTGGTGTTTCAGTATCTTCCTTCTCCATTATACTATGCTCCTCCTTCCTCTTCTCCTTCTCTTCCTCCTTTCGCCTCTTCTCCTTCTCTTCCACTTCATTTCTTGTTTTGTTCCTCTCTTCCTCCTTTTTTAAATTGCTTCTTCAATCTCTTCTCCTTCTTTCACATATTATTTTCTTCTCTTTCATCCTTTTCCTTCTTCATCTCTTCAATTATGTTTCTAATTCAAGCACTTTGTTCTTCAGATATATATTTTCGCTTTTCAAAATCACCATATCATCACGTTTCTCATCACTGGGTTCTAGTAGAAAACCTGTAATATATGTTCCTGTCATGCTCTTCGCAATAGTTTTTACAGATTCTTATTCTTTTTCAATTCTCCCTTTAAGATTTTCTTCGCCTCTTTCTCCTTCTTTCTCTACATCAGTGAGGCCCATTCTCTCTTTTTCCTCCTTTGAAATGTTAGAACTCCTATTTAAAATCCGCAAGTTAAGAAAAACATATATCAAATTTATGTTTTAAAATATATATAGAAAAACATTCTTTTTTATGAGAACTACAATTTTGGTCGCAGTACTTATACAACAAATATATAAGAAAATGTTTGGGGACTGCGACCCTTGTTTTGTTAGGACTGTGACTTTGATCGCGGTCCTTATAAAAACACTATACTCAATTTTTCTTATTCGATCTCTGAGAGATTGATATCGACTAGGGCTTTGTTAATATGATTCATGTCCCATCTTACTGCCCTTGGTATTTTTCCTCTATTCTATCTTTTGGCTCGACAATTTTAACTCTTTTGCAGAATCAATACTGCAGCAGACACACATGCCCTGATTAGTAACATGATCACGTACTATAAATATGCGATTAACAACAATAGAACAATAGCTTAATTATACTTATAAGAATTTACACTGAGCAACGTCGTAGCTCAGATGTATTCAGCCTAAAATTATCGAGTGATTCTATGAGGAATTGCCTGACAGCTTTGGTCCAAGGTATGTTTTTTGTAGATGGATATTTGCAATCTGCTCCACCATATATCAAGGATAGTGCATCTACTACCAGGGAAGAATAATGTTGCTGCTATATATAAAATTATTGAGATTTTGAAGTTTTAGGCTGCAAGCTTTTGTCTATCCTTAATAACGTTAGTCAGTGTCACCTACTGCTCCAACTGCTCATTTCTTGTCAGATATAATTCAGATTTCTTTTTTTTTCCTACCAAAAGATCATTCAAAGCATCTTCAATTAAGATTTTTGTGATATTCTTCATATTTCTGAAATAGTGCTTCACGAAGCCTCTACCCTTAAATGTACAAGTTTTATTCATTATGAAATCATCTCCTTCAAGTAGTACTGAATGTCAGTGCTACATCTTCTAATATTATTTGGATTCTTTTGCATCCAAATTCAAAGCACTTTGAATCCCTATCATACTGATCTATTATTTTAAGAACACTGGTGTTGAATTTCAATGTCTTAACTTTTCCAAAATCTTCATTGTACAATGCCATGAATATAAAATCAAATGGTGTGTCCTTCATAGCATTACAAAATCTAAATGAATGTTCTTCTTGAACCGTCTTATCAATTTGCACATCGGCTTTAAGCTTGACCTAAAGGGACAAATCTTTACTTCTTGTCTCATTCCTGAAGCACAAAACATAAAAAAAAAAAAACATTGTTACTTTTACAATACTAACAAAACTTAATTGAAACACAAAATATACTCTCAAAATTATTCTAACTTATAGGACTGTGACTAAGGTCGCAGTTCATTAACCCTTTGTGTTATGTGATCATTTAATTAAAACTGCTTTCAAGGTCCCAGTATAAGGTTTGTTATGTGATCATTTAATTAATAAAACTGCAACTAAGATCTTAATTATTAATCTTTTGTATTATGTGATCGTTTAATTAACATTGTGACTAAGGTCTCAGTATAATATTTGTTATGTGATCATTTACTTAATAAAATTATGACTAAGGTCGCAGTCATTTACTTAAGACTACAACTAAGATTGCAGTTTAAGTTTTGTTATGTGATCAAGGTCACAGTTTATTAACCCCTTGTATTATATGATCGTTTATATAAAACTGCGACTCAACGTGATCGCGGTTTCTATCTTGTTTGTTCGTGGTGACTGTGATCGTGATAAAAAATATTGTTAAAAGTGTGATAGTTTGGGTAAAATACCCTATGAATGAAAAATAGAATGGAAAAAAACCTAAAAGAAATATTGAGAATTCATAAATTTAGGGTTTTGATTTCCCGAAAAATTACCTGTTTTGGCTACTAATTTCATTCTGGGCATGGTGATCTGATCTTTTCATTTCTCTGGATTGATGTAGATGATCTAAATCATTCTAATTCGAGACTTCTTTATCTAAAATTTGTTTGGACACATATATAACATAAATATTATTATATTCCTACATATATTCTGTAATAAATATTGTAAATAACTTATCTTAATGTCCTAATTCATGCGGGGTATGATAGGGAGAAGATAAGCATGACATTTATCCAATTAAATTCAAAAGTTCAAAAGTAAGGAGATCGATTCAAATCCAAAGGTTATCTTATCTGAAAACTGGATATATCAGATAAGATAATATCATCTAATTTTAAGAGAAAAACAGATTATTTAAAGACCCTATCAGTTTCACTGAGGACAACTGGATAGAGAGAAGATCAACAGATGAGATGAATCAATTATATTTGGAGATAAAGAAGAAAATTCAAGTAAATTCGGAGTTTTAAATCAATTTAGACTGGACACTTTTTAGTTTTGTAATCATAACTTTCGCTAGAGAAACTCAAATCTGATGATCCAAAATGATCTAAAAAGAAGTTTTAAAGGGCTACAATTCTTATATTGATCACTCGTTTCAAATCTATCATTGACTAAGTCATATTCAGCAATCAACACGATAACAATCTACAAATCAGAATTGAATTTCTACATAAAATCTGGATAAATCAAATCAAATTTGGAGATAAGGGGAGGATTTAAATTCAAAAATAGTCAGCTCCTTCTATCTACATACGCTTCCTATTTCTCAAATTTTCTCCTATAAATACCCTCATACCTCGAAGGCAGAAAGAGCACCACTTCAGACAGAGATTTAGGTTAGTTTAGTTTAAGTTTTTCTTTTGTTTTTTAATATAATTTTTATTTTTTCTTTTTATTTTATTTTAGATTAGAGAGAGTTACATGATTAAAATAGAGAAATAATTATTATAAAGTGACACTATGTAATATTTTCTTTAAGAAACTTATATTGAAGGTGACAATCAATGGAGGTTTTTCACTTTTCTTAATCGTACTCAATCTGGTCAAGCATTGCTTTCATGTACTTCTTTTTACTACTTTGTTTTACTTACTTCACATATAATTATGGTATGTTAATCTACAACAGAGGTAAATCTTCTTCCTTTATTTATTTTCTATTTTTCTTTCTTAGTTTAATTTAACAATTTTCAATTAACACTTTCTCTTTTAATTCTTTTTCTTTGAACTTGTTTTTCTTTTCTTTTGAATTAACAAAATCATCTTAAATACTCTTCTTTTATGTCTTTTTATTTCTGATTTTTGTACTAACACTTTTCTCTATCTCTTTTTGTTTTTTCTTTTATAAATAAAATAATAACAATAACACCATCTCTTCTTCTACATCTCCTTCTTAACTATTTTTATTTTCTTTTAAAACTAAGAAGAGAACTCTTAAATCTGTTTTAGTTAATTAAAAGAAAAAACTTACTATAAAGCTTTCATCGCTGTCCCTCCCTGTAGATCACGACCCGTTAGCCCTAGGCTATACGGTAGAAATGAGGACCTAGCACTGTTCTAAAGTCTGTATTTTTTTGTGTGCAGGTTTGGCTCAATCATAATTTTGGCCCCGTTGTCAGAGAGGGACAGTAAGTTTTCTTTCTTCTTGTTTTACTTTAACAACTTAACTCTTTTACTTCTCTGTTTTGATATAAATGGGCTAATTACAGAAAACTAGGAGCTGTAGTGGACATATTGCTACTCTGTGCCTCTGCCCAAGATGACAGAGCATCAGAGCCTACAATTGTAATGAACTACTAACTGTA
Organism: Agave tequilana; assembly: GCA_038442645.1. Lineage (NCBI taxonomy): Eukaryota > Viridiplantae > Streptophyta > Magnoliopsida > Asparagales > Asparagaceae > Agave > Agave tequilana. The sequence continues at coordinate 58,218 of JAVJIF010009452.1, forward strand.
GTTTCTGACAAATTGCTTGATTTTCAGAGATTTAAATCTCTGCATTTATTAGTTTATCTGTTTAACTCACTTTGTACATGTTTCTAATCAACAGTAACTTGTTGCTTTGTAAAAACTAAAAAATGTTTAGACTCTTGCGTCTTAGGGCATCTGTCTATTTCATTTTCTTACATTACTGTTGAAGAGTGCTGGAGAAAAAAGTAGGTTTGCATTGCATATAGTTTAGGAAACACATTTGTACGTTATATTGCTTAAGTGTTATTTTGCTATATACTTGCACACGAGAACTAAAACGATTTAAGGGCATATTCTTAAACAAGATAAGGTGGGGAATATTACCCTCCCTTAGCCCACAAACTATCCCCTCACTCACTAACCCAGCCTAACTTAAAAGTGAGTAGACATTAGCCTTAGGGACATCTCGGACTCAAATAGGGATTGTCCTAAGGGAAAAGTTGTTAGAAGTTGACTCTTGCCAAATCGCTGTCGAAGATTGGGGATTGAGGGGCGGAACCCCGAAGGCTGGTAGTTTGGTATAGATAGCCTCGTTTCTTAGGCACAGATAACTCTCACCAATCTTACCCCTACCTGATCGATTAACTTGCGGTCAGGTTCTGTAATATACCTCCTGTGGATAATCAACAGTTAGGAGTCGCCTACATCTAAGCTCTACCCTAACATAGGCTAGATTTTTCTTTATTCTCTTATTTGTTTGTTTATTTGTTTGTTTTTTTTTTTCTTGTGAAAATAGATTATAATTACAATTATTCTGATTATAACTCAAATTCATATTTCACCCCAACCTCTTTAAATTCGGATATTATCAACCCGGCATTACATAACTCTAACCAATCAAGTTTGCTAGATTGGTCTTATCTGAATCAATATATGCCCCAATCCCAGTATTATGAACAAGAATGGGACAATCATCACCACTCTTCACCAAGTCAGTGAGGATACAACTCCCCTGAGTCTTACTATCAACAACCTTACCAACAAACAGTTTCATATACTCCATACCAAGAAGAACTTATAGAAGAAAAATATTCTTTAGAAAAGACTTTTGAAACCTTTCTTGAGCCCACACGACAAATACAAATTATAGCGGACACAGTTCTTCCAACAATTCCCAAATCTAAGATCCTTACTCTAATTTTCAAGTCCAACCACAACAAGAAGAACTTGTTGACTTAGAAAAAAGTATGAAATTCATGATTCGGTCTCAAAATGATTGTATTCAATCCCAAACGGATTGTCTCAAATCTCTCAATAGGTTAGAAGCAAAAGTGAGTCATTTGGTCAATACAATTAATGATAGGAATAAGAAAACTCTACCTAACACATTTTCGACCATTCCTGATTCTCCTAGCCATATTGAGAAGAATTATGCGATCTTGAAGATTAACCAAGATTCAATTTCACCACAAAACTTTAAACTTGATCAATATTAATCTATTGACAAATTGGCAAGTTTTCAGTTCAACAAGATTGAACTTGTTGTGATTCAGTTTTACTTTTTGAATCTGTATTGACTCCGGTATCTTTACCTGATTTGGACCCAATTTCGAAGCCAACACTGAGTCCTATCCCTATAAAGCTTGAACATGAATCACTTATTTTGGATAATTATATTTCATTGTTGGGAAATGAATGTGAACTTGAATTCTATAATTTGGATCAAACACATGAACCAACTCCGACTCTCGAACCTAAACTTGATTTGAGTTTTATTCCTGAGTCAGTATCGGTTCCTATTCTTTTCATTGTTGAGCCCAAATCATCCATTCCACAAAACTACATTCTACTGTTAGACTAAGATTTAGATCAATATGACTCCGTGATGATATCCCAAGATTGATCATATAACTGTAAAAAATTTCATGCTAGGATCTTGCATGATCCTATTCATATTGTGGAGTATAAAAATGCTAATAAGAAAGAGGAAATAAAATGTGAGTTTTATGAAAATTCACAGTCTTGATTGAGCAGAAACGCTTGGCTCAATGAGGCTACCACCAGAACTACCACCTTGAGGCGACAATTTTCCTTCCGTTTCTCTTTTTTCATGTATTATTGCATTTCATTCATATATTGAGGACAATGCATGAGTTAGGTGTGGGAAGGGTTTACTAACATGCTAACTTTACTAATCTAAAAAAAATTCCTTTCTTTAAAACTTTTGAAAAGAAAAATAATACTTTGACTTTTTTTTGTAAGAAATTAACTTAATTATAAGGAATAAAAGGATCATAATTATGATTTCTTATACTTGGTCAAAATAAAATTATTTGTTTGATTTTGAGGTTAGGAAGAAAAATTAAAAAAGTAATTTAGTCTTGATTTTTACCTTGATTAAATATGCACACGTTATATACACATTTAGGGTTCTAAAACGAAGATTTTTATGTCTTATAAAAAAATAAAAAAATTATTATATAAAAATCCTCTGATTAAGCTGGGTATTTTTGCCTCATGAAGCATAATTATTCACGTTTAAAAGTAGTTCATAAAAATAAAAATCCATAGTTTTGTGGCCTTATTTGCTCGAATTCGAAGTTCTTGGGGTGTTTTCTAACCCGGTGCCCTAAAACCGTCCGGTTTGAGAGTCACCGACTAAGGTCATTATATGGACGAATTAGAAAGCCTAGTAGAGCTAAGGGATATTACCACCATAAATGTAAAAAAAGAATAAAATTATATATATAATAAGACATAAGAGTTAGACTTGAAGAATCTTGAGCCAAATTTTTACAGTCATAAGGTGCATATGACTTAGAGTAAAATAATAGACTAAATGAGAAATATAATTTTAATCCTTATCTTGATTGAAAATAAATCTTTGCATAAAGACTAAGTTTAGAAATGACTAAATTTTGATAATCCTATGACTTATAGATTACTTGAATTTTTTACAGTAATACTTCAAATATTTTTTCCTTTCAAAATGTGTTTTCAAAAAAAAAATACTAACAATTCATTCCTTTTTCTTCATGAATTTTGTGGGTGTAATCCATTGAAAACACTCACGAGATAAAACTCGTCCTCTAGGGGTAACTTAGAGGTTTAACGACTTGTTGCACGTGCTAAGTGCAACTGTGATTCCTACAAAAGTGAGTTAGGTTAGGCCAGTTTAGTTTCTTTTCTCTTTGTTTTGCCCGAGGACGAGCAAAAGACGTGTGGGATGTGTTTGGACACACACATATTACATAAATATTATTACATTCCAACATATATTCCGTAATAAAAATTGTAAATAATTTGTCTTAATGTTCTAATTCATGCAGGGTATGATAGGGAGAAGATAAGCATGAAATTTATCCAATTAAATCTAAAAGTTTAAAAGAAAGGTGATCGATTCAAATCCAAAGGTTCTATAAGCTATCTTATCTGAAAACTAGATACATCAGATAAGATAATATCATATAATTTTAAGAGAAAATTGGACTATTTGAGGACCCTATCGATTTCCCTAAGGATAACTGAATATAAAGAAGATCAACAGATGAGATGAATTAATCATATTTGGAGATAAGGAGGAAAATCTAAGTAAATTCGGAGTTTTAAGTCAATTTAGACTCAGATTTTGACTGAATACGTTTTAGTATTTTAATCATAACTTTGCTATTGAAACTCAAATCTGATGATTCAAGATGATTCAGAAAGAAGATTTAAAGAGCTATAATTCTTATATTGATCACTCTTCTCAATTTTATCGTTGGATAAGTTATATTCAGCAATCAACATGATTTCAAGTTACAGATCAGAATTGAATTTTTACATAAAACTCTGGTAAACCAAATCAGTTTGGAGATAAGACAAAGATTCAAATTCAGAAATATCCAGCTTTCCCTATCTTCATACGCTTCCTATCCCTCTGATTTTCTCCTATAAATACCCTCAAACATCGAAGGCAGAAAGGCCACCACTCCAGAGAGAGATTAAAGTTAGTTTAGTTTATGTTTTTCTTTTCTTCATCAGTGTAATTTTTATTTTTTATTTTATTTTATTTTAGGGAGAGAGAGTGACATGATTAAAAGAGCGGAAGAGTTATAACAGAGTGACAATATGTAATCTTTTCTTCAAGAAACTTATCTTGAAGGTGACAATCAATAGAGGTTTCCCACTTTTTTCATCGTACTCAAGCTGGCCAAACATTGCTTTCATGTACTTCTTTCTACTATTTTGTTTTACATTACTTCAAATCTAATCATGGTATGTTAATTTACAACTGAAGTAAATCTTCTTCCTTTATTTCTTTTCTATTTTTCTTTCTTAGTTTAATTTAACAATTTTCAGTCAACACTTTCTCTTTTAATTCTTTTTCTTTGAACTTGTTTTTCTTTTCTTTTGAATTTACAAAACCATCTTAAATACTATTCTTTTATCTCTTTTAATTTCTGATTTTTGTACCAACACGTTTCTTTATCTCCTTTTGTTTTCTTTTCTTTTATAAATAAAATAACAACAATACCATCATCTCTTCTTCTACATCTCCTTCTTAACTATTTTTATTTTCTTTTAAAACTAAGAAGAGAACTCTTAAATCTGTTTTCGTTAATTAAAAGAAGAAACTTACTATAAAGCTTCCATCGCTGTCTCTCCCTATGAATCATGACCCGTTAACCCTAGGCTATGTGGGAGAGAGGAGATAGAAGAGTAGAGGAAGTTAGCACAGAGATCGAAAATCAAGGAGCGAGAAACGGCGCATTGGAGCAGGCAAGATTTGTGCTCCCGGTCGGCCGCCCAGTCGACCGGCGTGCACGAACGTGCATAGGAACATTCCGGTCGACCGCTCGGTCGACCGCGGAAGGAAGTAGTAAACCGCCCGGTCGACCGACTGACAGGCTTTTGCTTTCGGTTGGGCGCGGTCGACCGGCGCGGTCGACCGTGGCATGGGCCGGTCGACCGACAGGCGCGTTTTAACTTTCCTTTTGGGATTTAGATTCCTTTTCTAGATGGGATCGAATCCAATCTGGGTTTACTTAAATCCAGGGACTCTGTGGTTATAAATAGGGGCTAGAGCCCTCATATATCGTGCCCCCAAGAATCTCCTCAAGTTTTCCTCTTGTATTAGTTTGTATTGATTGTTGAATCAATAAAATCTCTCTCCCCTTACCCCGAGGACGTAGGCAAGTTGCCGAACCTCGTTAAATATTGTGTTGATTGCTTTTCTCTGTTATTTTCTATTCCTGTCGTGTTGGTTGCTTCTCCGGCTGCATCAAGTCTCCGCCAGGTGGGCGGATTCCTCAGAGAGGTTGTTGTCGCCCGCACAACAATTGGTATCAGAGCATCCCAGGTTTGGTGTGGGTCATCTGTTGATTCAAGGGCATTAGTTGCTGTTTGGCGGAGATCGTGTGTCGATCTTGGAGCGGCGTTGGGACTGTTTGTGGGATCGTGTGTCGATCTCAAAATAGCGTGTAGAGTGATCGAGGAATCAATTCGAAGGAGTAGATAGTTTCAGAAACTCTTCGAGGGTTTCCATGGAGGTAAAGATCCTATCTTTATCTAGTTTGTTTTATCTAACTCTATTTGTTTCCACATTGCTTTGAGGAATCAGTCGAGAAGATGGCTGGAGAAAGTACGTCGGTGAGATCCATGAATCCACATCCAAGGATTGATGTGGTGAAGTTCAATGACACGAACAGCTTTAATATGTGGAGGTGTGAGGTGATGGATGCGCTGACGACATCAAACCTCAAAGACACTCTACGGTTGGAGAAGAAGCGCGCATCAATAACGGAAGAAGATTGGGACAAGATGAACTGTTCGGTATGTGGCTTGATCAAGTCTTGTTTGACACAAGACATCAAGTATCAGGTGTTGCATGAGACATCTGCGAGGCAGCTGTGAGAGATCCTAGAGAAGAAGTATCTGACGAAAAGCATAGAATCGCGATTGCAGTTGAAGAGTAAACTTTATGGTTTTCAGATGCAAGGAGGATGCTCCGTCATTGAACACTTGAATCGCTACACGAAGCTTCTTACAGATCTAATTAATGTGGATGTGGAGACCAGTGAAGAGAATAAGGCGGTAAGTCTTTTGAACTCTCTTCCTAGGGAAGAGTATGAAACCTTTACTCTTACATTGCTCAATGGAAGAAAATCCCTTAACTATAATGAGGTGTCTGCTGCTCTTATGAGTTATGAAGTAAAAAGACAGGATAGATTGTCTTCTTCAGGAAGCACAACAGTAGAGGCATTGACGGTAAGAGGCAGAAGTTTCAATAAGAAGTGAAGAGATGATCAGGGAAGATCGAAGTCCAGATCAGGCTTCAGAAATCTGAAGAGGAATCAGTGCGCCTTGTGCAAGGAACTAGAGAACTAGAAAGTTGACTGCCCGAAGGCCAAAGGTAAGAAGGTGGAGTCAAACATCGAGGCGAATCTTGCACAGGCGGGTGGATCGGATGAAGACTCATCGGTATTCTCTCTCTCTGTTACTACTCCTACTGTTGACTACTCAGATAATGCTGAGTGGATCTTAGATATCGGAGCCACCTATCATGTGTGCCCGAACATGGCCTGGTTTTCTAGTTTTGAGAAGGTAGATGGATGTTACACGGTCATGGGTGATGATCATCCGTGTAATATAGAAGGGATGGGTATAGTCCGTATCAAAATGGAAGATAGGATAGTATGAAAACTGAAGGAGGTGAGGTATGTACCTCAACTCAAATGGAATCTTATCTCTGTTGGCGCTTTGGAAGCATTGGGTCTTGTGATATCCATACGAGATGGTGTTCTCAAGATGATCAAAGGCTCGATGGTGGTGATGAAGGGCGTCCGTCGGGACAATCTCTACTACTTGAAGGGTAGTACGGTTACAGGTCAGGTGGAGACTTCTAGTTATTCAGATGATGGTTGCACAAAGGTCTGGCAGGTGAAGGTCGGACAAGGAGGTGAAAGGTCTTTGCAAGCTTCTGCAAAGAAGGGATCATTGGAAGGTGCTGCTAACTGCAACTTAGAGGGTGAACACAGCGTTCTGGACAAGAAGAAGGTAAAATTCAGCATCAGTACTCACCGCTCAGAAGGTCTTCTTGATTGTGTTCACGTAAGCGTTTGGGGGCCTGCTAAGACTGCATCGCTTGGAGGTCACAGGTACTTTGTCTCTTTTATTAATAGTTTATCTAGGCATTATTGGATATATCCCTTGAGACAAAGGTGTGAAGCCCTAGATATGTTAGTGAAGTGGAGAGAAAGAATGAAGAAGCAGATAGGTAGGCAGATCAAGGAGCTACAGATTGGTAATGTTGAAAGAGACATGAACCAATTCCTACGATTTGCCCAGAACACCGGTATTGGTACTCACTTCACAGAAGGTATAAATGGGTTGGCTAAGGAAGTAAATCGTTCCTTGCTGGAGAAGATTCGGTGGTTGTTGTCTAATGCAGGATTAGACAAATCGTTTTGGGCTGAGGCGATTGTGTATGCTAGCCATCTCATAAATGGATCGACTGCGATAGGAGGTAAAACTCTATTGGAAATTTGGTCTGAGAAAGCTGCTCAAGATCATGGCTTGCTGCAGAAATTTGAAAGTCCAACCTACTTCAGTACCAAGGATGGTAAGGTGAATCCGCAAGCAAAGAGGTTTGTGTTTTTGGGAGTCAAAAGGAATATGAAAGGCTACAGGTTGTGGGACCCTGAAAATAAGAAGATCGTATTGAGTAGGCATGTCACATTTGATGGGACTTAGTGTTGAAGTCTACCGTCTCTCAGCAGGTGGAGAGGACGGAGACCAAGGAAGTATCGCAGCGGGTGGAGATTGATGCTACTCTACCATCTCCAGTTGGTTCGGTATCAGTGAAGACTTCACCGGATGTGACACCGGGTGGAGATCATGTAGCCAGGGTTGATACTGAACAGGTTGAAGACATTGATGAGAATGTCGAGTTGTTTGTAGCCATTGGAACCAAGATAAAACGACACTCGTGGGTAAAGAAGCATGAATCTCAAGCTTGTAATCGCGACAAGTTAAAGTTAAAGGTCGTTGTTCTCCATGATGGTCATGAGGAGGTTCATATGACTCAGCCAGATAGGTTCGCTGCTACAGATCCAGGTACAAGTGCTTGAGCTTGATGAAGCTCATTTAAATGAACAACGGTTGGCTTGATCCTTTGGGTAAGGTACGTAGGCAACCGTAAAGGCGCAACCACTTTTGGTGATGCAACCCGTATGAAACTATTTGGGTTCTCGAGAAGCCGATTGAAACTTCACGTAGAGGTGGAGAGACTTCACGTAGAGATGAAGTGTTGTGGCTAGTTGGATTTCACGTAGAGGTGAAGCGTTGTGATCTCGATGAACAGTTGAGCTTGCATAGGAGGGGTGTGCATCCAGTTTATGGAAGTTGATGATGGTGTTCGATGTGCTCTACTCAGACTTGGTTGGACCGTCAGCTAAAGACATGTAGACTAGATAGAGCTAGTCAGTTGGAGAGTCAGTGTTGGCTCATGATGAGTTCTTCGTGAGGTCATGTAGTTGCTGAGTTGGAGACACGTTCGGTGATCGGCATGTATGGAAGTTCTCCTAAGGTGAAGTGTAGGGAAGGCATATGTGGTGCATTCCAGTTGGATAGCTGAGCTACAGATTCTAAGCTGAGATCGTGTGTCAATTTTGCCGAGATCGTGTGTCGATTTCGTGGGGCACCATCCCAAAAGACTAGCCTTTTAGGTGGAGTTGCCCAAATCCTTATATACCCAAGATCATCTCCACGTCTAGTCGATGTAGGACTATTTGTTCGACCTAAAATCCTAACAATCCCCCCTCGAACAAAGAGTCTCCCTTGCAAGCTCAACTATCTTCTACACCGCGAACAGGCGAGCGCCCATTACAAGGAGCACCACTGTCAAATTTCACGAGAGCCCAACATTAGCTTCACAGGGGCCTATTGCGCCTTTTTGCGCCAGTGGGGTGGGCAGGCCCATTGCGCCTTTGCGCCATTGGGGGATCTACATCGTCGAACATCACCCATACACACGACTAAGTTCGGGGCATGGCTCTGATACCACTTGAAGGACCTGGGGCACCATCCCAGAAGACTAGCCTTTTAGGTGGAGTTGCACAAATCCTTATATACCCAAGACCATCCCCACGTCTAGCCGATGTGGGACTATTTGTTCGACCTAAAATCCTAACAGGCTACACGGTAGAATAGAGGATCTAACACTGTTCTAAAAGTCTGTATTTTTCTGTGTGCAGGTTTGGCTCGATCAAAATTCACTCAATTTTTTTTCATTTTCACTCGAATTGCAGTCGCCATTAATTTGGGGGTGAGGTGGTTCAGTTCCAGGTTAAAAGTTAAAACGGATGTATTTTAGTCTTTTTGCATTTCGCGATTAAAACCTTGCCCGACACATATCTGCAATCTTGCGATCAATAAAAAAATGAGGCCCAGACGAAAAAAATTGTAATTGTGGTTTTTGCTAATTAAGTTTTGATATAGTAGATTCAGCTGAAATCCCCCTTTTAAGGTCTGTAATGATAAGCCCTTATAAAAATGAGCTTCAAAAATTGCAAGAAAATGAACATTAGAGTAAGTTATAAGATGCCAAAGTAAAAGGAAAAAAAAATGTAAAAGTGAAAAAAGAAAAGGGAATGCTAAAAGAAAAGGGAACATTGTTTCCAGGGGGAACATTGTTTCCAGGGGCTCAACAAATGTTTAAAGTTCCAAAAGGACTTCAAATTTGCGAGTGGGCTAATAAGAGTTTTGACCAAAAATTTTGTGCTTTTAGGGGCATGTCCTAACCACATGGCAATACATGATACATTGTATTTGCTTAATGCCCGTATAGCCTTTTGTTTTGTTCTTTTATCTTTTGTCTTTTTGTCCTTTTGTCTTTTGTCCTTTTAATGACAACAATTGATGTCATCAATTTTGAATTTTTGAAGTGCATAAAAAAATAATTGCTCCATGAAAATGTTGTCCACTTCAAAATTTATTGCTAATTTGATATAAAATATTTATTAGATAATTTAAATATTTGGAAAATAGAATTAAACAAAGACAAAAAATAAAATATGACCTGTTTTATAAAATCATTTAACCTCAATTATTTATAAAACAAAAAATATTTAACATATGATTATGTATCTATTTATTTTTCACTAGTTTATTTATTTTTTTATTTTATTAATTTAAATAAATATATATATATTATACTAAAAACTAACATAAGTTGTCCAGCTCAGAGGTGGAGCGACGAGCTCAGAGGCAGAAGCTCGAGAAAATTAAAAAATTACATCAAATTTCAAAATTACAAACTTAGAAAAATAAAAATATGTTTGCTTAAATTTCAGTCCACTTCTATCTATTGTTCTCCACTTATTGAAAAATTTGTCTACTATATTCATTTTCTGTCCACCAAACTTTGAATTTGTCTATAAATACAAATAATCATCCTAAAAAAATCATCATCAACGTTACCTCAAAATCACAATTTACTTAAAAATTCAAGAGCAAAATTACATCAAAATCATCAAATTACCTCAAAACCAGTTTTAGTCCAATTTTTGAATTTCCCGTCCACTTTTGACTATTTCTGTCTACATATTATAAAATTAGTCCAACTGCTTAAATTTCTGTTCAGTTTTGTCTATTTCTGTTCATTTATTAAAAAAATTATCTACTATATTCAATTTCTGTCCACCAAACTGTGAATTTATCTACAAATAGAGTAAAATTTATCACAAATCACAAATTTATCACAAATTTATTACTCATCCTAAAAAATCATTATCAAATTATCTCAAAATAACAAATTACCAAAAAAATTATGAGATAAATTATATCAAAATCATCAGACTACCTCAAAACCAGTTTATGTCCAATTTCTGAATTTTCCATCCACTTTTAACTATTTCTGTCTACATATTGTAAAATGTGTCCAACTGCTTAAATTTTGTTCACTTTTTATCTATTTCTATCCACTTATTGCATAATTTCACTATATTCAATTCTTATCTATCAAACTATAAATTTGTCTACAAATAAGGTAAAATTCATCACAAATTTATCACTCATCCTAAAAAATCATCAGTAAAATTACCTCAAAATCACAAATTACCTAAAAATTCATGAGCAAAATTACATCAAAATCATCAAATTACCTCAAAATCATCAAATTACAAAATCATCACAAAATCCAAATCAAATTGCCTCAAAATTTCAAAATTACATCAAATCACAAAATTACAAAAAGAAATCTGCCTGCATAAATTTCTGTCCCAAAAATCTCAGAATTACACAAAAAATCTATATTATTAGAATCTCACAAAAATCCTAGAATTAAACAAAAATCCACAGAATTACCCAAAAAAAACTCTATCTCAAAATCTTCCAATTGACCATCTACAATCTCTGTCCCAAAAATCCCAAAATTGTATAAATATTAAATTAATTTCAACAACAAATTTCTTAAAATCCCAAAATCCAAAATGTCAAAGCCCAAATCAAAAACACAAAAATCCCAAAACCTCAAAATCCCTTGCCGTCCTTGGTGGTGACCTCTGATTTCGGAGTGGCCCGACATAGATCGGTGAGCTCAGAGACCAACAAACACGCTGGAATCTCACTACAGAGCTCAAAGCTCGATGACTTTGGTGAACGCCACCAGGAAGTGGTCGACGGGCTCGTTGGAGGAGGCGAGGCAGAGTTCGAGCAGTGGATCTCGAAGGCGGATCTTGCCGCCGAGGGAGGAGAGGCCAGGATCCGCTTGGCCCAGATCTCCCTTCTTCTTTTCCTTAGTTCTTCCTCTTCTTTCCCCTCTCTCTATCTCTCTCTTTCTCTATAAAATTGTACACAGAGAGGAAAAGACATATTTGACAATTTATTTTTGCTAGCAAGGGTATTTTGGACATTCAATCGCCTACTGCATACAACTGGTGAACACAAGCACTCAGAAGAACAAATACTGATATTTGATCCCTTTTTAGCACACTCGTATACTTCAAACTCTTTTTGACACTACAAATAATTGTTGAGCCTCTTGGGAGCAATTTTTCGAAAAGAAAAAGAAATGAAAAAGTGAAAAAAAAAGTGCAAAAGAAAAATAAATGCAAGCTGACTTTTCAACAAGGGACTAATTTGCAAAATCCACAAACAACCTTGGACCCTTACAAGTTTGCCAATTTTTTTGACTATTCACCCTTAGTGAAAAGTCCAAAAAAACCCCTCCCTCCCATCATCCTCCTCCTTCTTTCCCTCCTCCCCCTCCCGAGCCACCCCTGCTCCCCCTCGGCCTCCCTTTTCTCGGCCACCCCCGCTCCTCCTCCCCCCCCACCCCTCCCCCCGTCGCCACCTCCCCTTCCCCTACCTCCTCCCCCTCCTTCCTCACCTCCGCCCCCTTCCCCTCCTCCTCCCCCCTTACCGGCCTCCTCCACTTCCTCCCCCCTTCTCCCCCTCCGCCTCTCCCCCTTCCCCTCTGCCGACCTCCACCCGCGCTGACTCTGGATTCGACTCGAACCCTCAGATCGAGTTGTCGGTGAATCAAGAGAAGAAATCAAGATTCCTTTTTCGAGGTATCCCCTTCTCCTTTTTCGAAAAAAACCCTTTATTATTATTTTTTTGGTGTTAGGGCATTTTTCAAAAATATTCTTAGTTAATAATTAATTTCAAATTTTGACCTCAAACGTGTCATGTCGGCAGCGTGGCGCCAGCACTGTCGGAGTCAGTTTTTGCTTCATCAGAGGTTGCCATTCCTGGATGAATCAATTTTTTTGTCTATGCATTACCTTGTCTAGGGTTGCCAACCATAGACAAGCGAAAAAAAATTTTGTTAAAATTCTGACCTTGTCTACGGTTGTCAACACTGGACAAGACTAGATTTTAAAAATATATATTTTTTATTTCCCTCTCTCCCTCCTCATCTCTGCCTCTCTCTCTCCTCCTCCAAGGCATCCATCGGATGTCGGGTTATGACGGCGAGGAGGGCGGTGGCAACAGCCTCGTCACTGTCGGCCTCCTCGTCGCCGCAGCTCAACAGCAACAGTAGGGCTGCTCGTCGTGACCGCCGCCGCCTACCTCGTCGGCGGTAGTATGACCGCTGAATGCCTTATAGGAGGAGAGAGGGAGAGGAGAGAGAGAAATGAAAAAAATAAAATAAAGTTTTTTTTTTAAAAAAATTCTCTTCTCCGGGATTCCCAATCTCGGATAAGCGAAAATTCTTTTTTTTTTTAAATTTTCGCTTGTTCGGGTTGGACAACCCCAAACGAAGCAAAACTGACCCCGATAGCGCGAGCGTCACTCCGGTGGGGCGAACTGACATGGCGTCAAGGTGACATATCAAAAGTCGATTTTTGGAACAAGTTTGAGATAAGGTCGATTTTTGAAATTATTTATTAAATAAGAGGTTTTTTTTTAAAAAATACCCTTTGTGTTATTGCAGAATCATATCGGAGAAGCGTATTTTTTCAATTACGAGAGACGAATCAGGATGGAAAGCCCTCCTGAAAAGGTACTATCTTTTAAGGATTTTTACCATATTTTGTGGATTTTCACTTTTTTTGACATATTTTTATCTGATCTGGTTTCAGTTTCATTTAAATATACTCTTGAAATCTTCTCCCTCTTTGTATTTTGATATATCCCCCTTCAAATCCAAATGATTTTGATTTTAAGGTAGAACGAGGGCAAGATGAATGAAAATAATAAATGCATATATCCCTAGATTTTTGTGTATATCCAAAAAAAAAAACCAGGAGAAATGAACTCAGTATTTAATAACTAGACTTTATGCTTTTAAAGTTTTTTTTTTTAAATTCTAATAAGGGAAAATTGCAGAAACCCCCTACACTATCACTGTTTCGCAGAAAACTCCTTTTTACTATCAAATTCAGGAGAAAAAACCCGTACTACTATGAGATTTGATAATAAATTTGCTCGGTCTATTGAATTTAGTCAAGATTATAGTTGTACTAGCTAAGATATAGTAAAAATCCCCATCTACTATCTTAAAATCGATAGAGATTTTAAAACATTACAATAGTACACGAGTGTTTTATGATGAATTTGATATTATAAGGATTTTTTAACTCATTTCAATAGTACTGAGGGGTTTTCTACGAAACAGTAATAGTGCAGAGGCGTTTTCTGCAATTTACCCTTCTAATAATTTTAAGTTATAGTTTTTGAGCTTGTTTTAATATGCATTGGTTCATTAGCAAATGTAGCAAATTATATGCTGACTTCCTCTTGAAATTTCTTAGATTTTTGAATACTTTGCATCTTTCCTTTCTCTCAGAGGGGAGCACCCTCCCGGTGAGTAACATTGTGCTCCATCCAAATTCTTCATACTTTTCGATTGATAATGATGGGAGTTGTATCATTCCCTGAGCAGTGGCGGAACCAGGTATAAATTTTGAGGTGGGCTGTAATTTTTTTTAACATATACTTATGAATTATATACATTTCTCAAAAAAATAAAACAATATTCTCTACTAAATCAGGAGTGGAACTAGTAATAAATTTGCTAAAAGAAAATCAAAATAGAAGGGGGTCTAACACAATATCTGAAAAAGAACAAAAATAAAAATAAATTTATTATAATATTTGAAAAAATGGGCCGGGCTATAGCCCAACCCAGCCCACCTTTGGGTCCGCCTCTGTCCCTGAGTAAGTCGGTCATCGTCAAGCTCTCGGTAGAACATGGAGAAATTGTTCGATACTTTTTTTAGTTTTGTTGACGATCTATAGTTTTCTTTTCTTTCCTTTTTTTGGCCCCTTGTAACAGGTACATCTGTTTTTTTTTTTTTCACGTTGTTACGCATTCCAGAAACAAACTTCAGTGATTGAATAATGATGCATCAGCTATCTGATGATTGTTGGCTTTAACTTTCATGTCCAGGAAAGAAGAAATAGGTCTCAGAAAATCAGTAATAAGTTGTATCCTATTAATTTATGTGCTCATGGTGGTAACGTGGTATTGCTGCTTGCTTACACAGTATGATAGATTGTTTCTTCATTTTTTTTTTTCTTTTTTTGATCAGACAACGTGAGAGCAGAAAATGCCCTCTCACATAGTGAGCACTCTTGTCTCTATTAGAAATAGCGATCAGCTCGGCAGGAAAGACATCCTCCCACAAGGTGCACTCGTCAACAGCGCATCCAAGATTCGCCATGAAGTCACTCATCAGCAGCATCCAAGACTATCAGAAATACCGATTGTTTCTTCAGTTAGTGCTCAACCTTAACGGGTTATCAAAGTTTTGTATGTGGTTTGCTATGACATAGTCATAGGCATAGGCATTTGAAGAAAAATTCACCTAAATAGTGTGTTATGTTTGTCAGCATCATGTCCTGCATAGCTTTAGATATTGTTTGTAGGTATTTGCAGCAGGATGTGATCATCTCCAGCAGTCTTTCCTCTATATTTCCTCCTCTTTTATTGTCAGTCTATGTATCTCTGATCTGAAGGCTGAGACTTAATAATTTGTAGGATCTCTCGCAAATAAAATTACTAATATACAACGTAAAAGTAATGCTTGATATGTATAGAAAAGGAACTGTTTGTTTTTGTTTCTTTTTTTCCATAATTAGTTTCTTTCATCATACTTGGTGCCATAAGTTAAATCTGAAATCCAACTGCAGTTATGAATATTACAATGTTGTATTGATGGTTAAGCTTTGATTACCAGTTTTAAAGTATGTAAAATGCAAAAAATAGTGAAAATGAGGTTAAGCTTTGAATACCTGTTTGGTTTCTTGCATCATATCTCAACGGTGCTTCTGTGAATTAATGACGAAAAAAACTTTTTCAATCATATCTACTTCAGCATTCTAGGTATGTTCTTTGTTGAATTTGGAATGCATGCTTGTATAGGTTCCATTGTACCATGCCCTTCATGCCGATATATCTCTACAAGTTCCGTGTCTATAGTAGTACTCACTTGTACAAGTATGATATCTACTTGGTATTCTACTGTTTTGTATTTTACTAGGGACTACTCGCATGCAGTCAAACTCTTGTTGATGTCCAGTTCAATGCACAGTCTATATGAGTATATCCAAGCATCACTATTTGTTAGTTGATGCTTTGGTGGTAGAGGGGCCTCACTACATTGAGCGAGTTACCCAATCATTGCTAAATGAATGTTGATGGTAATGTAGAGTAATTGATATGCTCTAATATTAATCATTGTAACAAATCGACGTTCTAACACTAATTGTTACTCTCGGGATCGACATTTGCAAAACTTGACAATATGATGATACTTGCAAAAGAAAAACTGTTGTAAAATAAACTAGCAATATTTAGATAAAAGAGCAATAAAAAATAACACGAAGATTTAATGTGATTCGACCTAAACTTGACCTACGTCTATAGTGAGAGAACTTGAGAGAGGTTTATTAATAAACTTGATACAAAGAGATATAATCTTCCTCTTGATGTAACAAGAGTATTCACCGTCCCCTTAAGTCTAGACCTAGATTACAAAAGTATTATCTTCTCTATAGTTACCTTCACCTTACTCCTTTCTTTCTTAGCTTCTTCTGATCTCTTTTGTTGAGATTTATTTATAATGTTGGGTTACAATTTTTATTTATAACATTTTACAATACAACTCCTATTTAAACTATGAGATGATCTTGACCATTGGATGCTTGAAGAATCTTAATCAATCATATGAGGAATTGATCTTCTTGGTGTAGAAGAATTTTAAACCTTTTAATCTTTAAAAACAAATCTTCATTGAATAAAAACTGAATTCTATTCGTACTCCACCAGAAAAGAAAATTCATAAGCGCCTAAAAAGAAAACTGCTCCACCTTGATTTGTTTCTTCTGCTTCAAGCCACCATCTTCTCCAACTCAATTGAATTTTCTTGGACCATCATCTCTTCTTAAAAATAAGGTAAAATCCTAATAATCTTCACATTAACTTGCTTTTCAAGCCTTCGGTAAAACACCTTGAGATTTTACAGCGCTACCTTAATTCTTTCATTAAGTGTAACCATATCGCGAAGTTTTTAACTCTTACCCCCTCTCTCTGGGGCCTTTGGCAGATTTACTGCAATGATTTGAGCCATCTCAGGCCTTATCTGAATGCGTCTTTTTTTCTTTCCGCAATACTTTGATCCAGTTCACATCTCGTAGCAGTCTTCCTTTAAGCTCTACCTCGCGATGAGCTCCTTTCCAAGCTTATTCTTGAAACTCTATCCCGAACTGAGCTTTCTTCCTTCGGCTTTTATAACCCTCTACACTTCTCTCCTTTCAGGATTACCTATCTCCTTGTCTAACTATGATGATGTTTTGTTGCACTTGAATCCAGCATACTTTTTCATCGAGCGCCCTTATGGATATCACATTGTATCGTGCCTCCAAGACATGTTGAATCGCCTCCAAAGCAGCACCATCCCATCTCTTTCTATAACCTTGACTATCCCAGTGCCAATGACCTCGAAAGCTGAGCCATCCACCATCTTGACAATCCTTTCCTCCTTTGCAAATAAAGAGTTCTTGAACAGCTCCTTCTAGAAACATATATAAATTGTACTACCCGAATCAAATATCTAGCCTTTACCTTGAGAAGTGTTTGTTTCAACATAAGAGCCGTTAATACTTCCGTGTTAACATTGCTAACTACGTCTGCCTCCGCAGCTTGTCCCTTCTTCTTCAGCCACTCTTGCTAATGATTGTAGTCATTCTTCGAATGATCTTCCCTGTGATTGTGACAAAAGTGACATGCCTTCAACGATCCCAGACTTTTTTTCTTCTTCTCTTCCTTTCCTTTCTATAACCACCAAACCCGATCCTTTTTGTTCCTCTTAATTTGACCTTTTCCTGGTCTCATTTATAAGAGAGTTGACGTGACGTCCTCCAATGTGAGGTTTTGTTACGTAGAGCATGATGGTGATGATATGATCGTATGACTATGGAAGCGACCTGATAAGTATTAACACCTTGTCTTCCTCGTCGATCTTGACATCAACAGTTAGAAGCTCATTGATGACCTTGTTGAAGAAGTTTAGATGTTCCAACACCATTGTACTTTCGTTAATGCATAGTTGTATAGTTGTTCCTTGAGATACAACTTGTTGGGAGGCTTTTCGTCATATACAACATTTCTAATCTTGATCACAATCTTGTCGCCGTTTCTTCATCCATCATATTGTACATCACCTCGTATGCTAGATATAGTTGGATCATGCTTATCGTCTTTAGATTCATCTCCTCCTAATCTTCATCTGACGTACATGCAGGTTTTAATGACTTACCCTGCAAGGCCTTGTGAAGACCCTATTGCACTAGCAATGCCTTCACCCTCTTTTGCCATAAACTAAAGTTTTCTTTGCGATTAAACTTCTCGATCTCAAACTTTATCGTAGAACTTCTTATCTTCGATATATCGTCATTTGTCAATCTTTATCTCTGATACCAATTGTTGTGCAATTGATATGCTCTTATACCAATTGTTGTAACAAATAGGCGCTCTAACACTAATTGTTACTCTCGGGATCGACATTAGCAGAATTTGGTAATATGATGATACTTGTAAAAAGAAAACTGTTGTAAACTAGCAATACTTAGACAAAAGAGTAATATAAAATACACGTGATTCGTCCAAACCTAACCTACGTCTACGGGGAGAGAACTTGAGAGAGCTTTATCATTAAACTTGATATAAAGATATCTAACATTCCTCTTGATGCAACAAAAGTATTCACTTTCTCCTTGAGTCTAGACCTAAATTACAAGAGTATTACTTTCTCTCTATGCACATTCACCTTACACCTCTCTTTGTTGATTTTTTCTGATCTCTTTTGCTTGAGATTTATTTACAATACTGAGTTACAATATTTATTAGTGGATTTTACAATACAACTCTTATTTGGATCATGAGATGGTCTTAACCATTAGATACTTGAAGAATTATGATCAATCCTATTAAGAGTTGATCTTCTTAATTTAGAAGAATTCTAAACCATTTAATCTTTAAAAATAAACCTTCATTAAATAGAAACTGAATCTTAATCGTACTCCAACAGAAAAGAAAATTCGTAAGAGCCTGAAAAGAAAACTATTTCACTATAATTTACTTCTTCTGTTTCAAGCCATCATCTTCTCCAACTCAATTGAAAATAAGGCCAAATCCTAACAGGTGAAAGGACATCTCTCACTATAGAATGCAATTTACCTTATGTTTTGCTGTTTTCTGGACAATTTAGTGCAAGAACAAGTAACTGGTTTCATGAATTCTTCCAGAGAGATACAAAGGGAGGAGTTCAGCGAACTCATGGCATTGATGCGATCTTACAATAGACAAGGGGCAGGTCGCAGGGATGGCCGACTTGCTGGTCTTAAAGTTGGGAAATATGTGGAAAATGGTGGTCTGCTGGGGTATTTCTTCATGATGAACTTTCCTTTGAAATTTCCTTCATCTTGCTCTAACTCCCTTTGAAATTCTAACTGTTTTTACTAATATTACAACAAGAACAACAAAGCTGTTATTCAAAAATTTTGTGGGCAGCAACAGTTACTTTTTCATTTTTTCTTCATTAGGTCCTATTGAGGTCTATCCGTTATATTAGCAACTACCATACATGATATATCCTTTTCCACTGCCTCAATCGAGGTTTCATGTTGGTTCATGGAACTTGGTGCACTCATTGGTTCCACATGTCCAGATCATCTCATACTATTTTCTACGTCTCATCCTCTCAGTTGAATCTGCCACATTTTCATATTGATGCAGACATTTCTTGTTTTTATCTCTGCGATATTGCCGCTCTTCCATCTCAACTTTCTCTTTCAGCTACCTACTCTTTATTATGGCAAATGGACATGGATAGCTAAATGTGCTTACTAATATGGAACATAACAAGCCTAAATTAATGGATTTTAATGCTAGGAGTACACACTGATTGATCCATTTAGCTGTCATCTAATTCAATGCTGATTGTTTCATTTTTCTTTGCCTTGCTCATTTCCTGTGCTTTTTGTTAAGCAGAAAGCAACTACTTCTCAGAACATAAGTTTTTATGTGTGCATGGCATGCCTATCCTTCGGCATCTACCCCCTTCAGGAATTCAATAATTGAAGGTCCAGAGGCATTAAAATCATGGATCTTCATGGTCTTATCTTATTGAAATAATGAGGGTTTTCTTTGTTTTTTGCATGAGAACTGAAATTTGTTTCTCATCATTCCAGAAGGATGATTATGTTCTTCCATCTATAAATCTGCAAAAAGTTTTCTAGATGTATTTTATTTGAGACTCTATCTTGGTTTATTGTGCTATTAAATTAACACCTTACACAAGCTTGCATGTGTGCATGGAATGCTCATCTTTTTGTTTCTCAAGAAGTACACTTACAGGAATTCAATTTAAATGAAGAGTTTCAGAGGAATTCAGATAATGAATGAACGTTCATGTTTGTATCTGATCCCTGAGGCTCTCTATCACTTTGTATTCATCTAAATAATGATTTTTTTTTTTCATTGGTTGTGTTAGATCTGAATATGTATATCATCATTCTACAAGGATAATGAATCTTTTTCATCTAACATATCTGCAAAAGGTTTTTGTGGTGTATTTATTTTGAGATTATATCTTGGCTAACTTCTGCTATTGGGTTAAAAATTAACTTCTGTAGATGCGCATCTTAGAGATGCCTGCATTACCTTCGAGGGCAGACAGCTTAACCTATTACAAGTTTGCATTTCTAGCATTAATTAGATTATGGTCCGCCCCCATCTCATTAATATTGACCACTGAAAAATAAAAAGAAGGAATACATCGATTGGTGAAATTGAGAAATCCTGTTAACTATGGCTATGATTTTGTTCAAGATTGATTAACTATAATGTATTTTTTACAATAATTTAGTTGGAAATGACAGTTGATTTGTTTATAGATGAAACCGAATGTTTTCTTTTTCTGGTTTCCTGATAAGTTCACCAAAACTTAGTATGATTTCTGTTCAATGACATCAATGTCATAATACTTCATCAATATTCATTAATTGTTTAACTTTATACTGCAGATTCATCTAAAAAAAAACTTCATATTGTAGACATTCATATGCTTAAACTTCTTCTTAACCTGTAATACATCTCTATTTTGGGGATGTTTGGTTTCAAGGAAGTGAGCGGAAGTAAGGAAATGAGGAAGTGTCATTTCTCACTTCCCAATCTATTCAAACACCGGAAAAGGAAAATAAGAAAGTCCTTTTTCCTTTTCTCTTTTCTCTTTTACACAACTATTTCCTCACTTTCAGGGTGTTACAGTTAATTTTGTGATCATGTAAATCTCATTTGTAATAAATTACAACTCAAAACAGTTAATTTTGTGATCATGTAAATCTCAATTACAGTATAATTACAGTCCAATTTTTATTATTCTTAATTAATTTTTATTTTAATATTATTTTGCGGTCAACTTTGTGGTTAACTTTTTCACTTCCACATTACCATCCAAACACCAGAAAAGACGTAACATTTTCCCAACCACACTCCTTAACAACAACCAAGCACCGAAAAACTTACTAACCAATTCTCAAGTTCCAAAGGGAACTATTACTACTTCCTCACTTTCACCCCTAACCAAACAGCCCCTTATTGCCACAAACAGTATACATAGAATGGGATTCTACTGTAGTTATGGAATTACAAATTTTCTTGCTTTTTTTTGGCTAATTGGATTACAAATACTTTGAAATTTCTAGTAATTACACCCCCCCCCCCCCCCCCCCCCACACACACGAGAGAGAGAGAGAGAGAGAGAGAGAGAGAGAGAGAGAGAGAGAGAAGGATATTCTTAGCTTTCTATCTATTCTCTTTAGAGTATAATATTCCATTCAAATTGCAAATGTCAGAATAATGACATTCTCTTATGTGGTGGTAGGGTTGTGGTATCTCTGTTCACCAGCCATCTGAGACAGGTATCACAGGGCTTTTGTCATGCTGGTTGAAATGTACAAGGAACTGCTCCACCACGAGGATCGCTTTCTAGGCGATGTTCTCTTCTACTACCACCAGATGATCTTTCTTCTGACATTAACCTAGAGGTTCTGTAAAAAAAAGACTGATACACTGCAATTGGAACTATGAATGATAGGAATATTTGTTCAAAAGTAAGATACAATGAAGGAGTCCCCAAGAATCCGAGAGATTTCCTTCGGTATCCACAACTGCGCTTAATGGTGTACTCTGTATATAAAAAATTTTGGATGCTGGTGCTTTCTGCACTCGTAGTGAAGCAATGTAAATATATCTTTCCCAGTGCTTCAAACACCGAACTGTGGACACTGCCTCCTGCAATTTTGTTCATCAAATGAAATGAAGGTGCCGGCTAAAAGAAGTTATTTCTGTGCTCTTGTTAGATTGTGATGAATGTTAGAAATCAAATTCCAATACAAAAGATTTTTTTCTGGAACTGTTGTGAGAAGAGCATGCTCTTCGTATGTGCTTTTTGAGAGACCTATTGAGATGATTGTTTTTGGTATCAATAACCATTGTAAATGTGAAGACCCTTTCTCAATTCTCTACGACAGCTGGGGCAGAGAATATTTTCTAGAGCAAGGAAATCGTAATATTTATTTGCTCAGTTCACAAGTATATTGACGTGTCGTGCAATTGATCCATCAAAATTCTTTTTATCGGCATATCTAATTCTTATTATGAATTTTCCATTAGTTTGATGTGTATTGTAACACTCCGATCCCGCGGGTACGGAGATGTTACTGCGATGTATATACGTAGGTCAAAAATACCCTCATGTATATACGCTAAGCATCAGTACATGCAAGAATTAGAATACCAAAGCACATGATGCATTATACATTCTAACATATAAGTACAATTACAAAGTTATCACAGGATGTGACACAATATTAAAAGAATATTACATTACCAATATGGCGCAAATACGAAAATACAAAGAGATATACAATAAATGAACGGTAAGGCGCACACGAGTCACAAAGGGAAAACTCCAGAGCCGAGAAGGGGCCTGGAAGGATAGGGCCTCAGACGGTCTGCCGATAATCCACGCTTCAGCAGCGCATCTCTGATCAGCAAGAATCCACAAACTCCAAATTTCGAGATCTGGACATGAGGATCCAGGGAGTCAGAAACTCCCCAACGAGTGGTGTGGCGAATGCCAAGTAGCGTGCATGGATAAGCACATGAATATCGATAAATTCAAGTCATAAGCATGTATTGAATACCGTGTCGTGAGCACATGCATATAGGAGCAGGTATGGAGGCGAAAAGTACAACAGATTAGGCAACACCGCTTATCTCCTAAACTAACATAAAACCGATAAAACTGATAAAAGTGAATAAAATCGAATACGAGAAAAACTAATCGTACAAATTTAGGTCACAGCTCCACGAGACTAGTACGTCGAAAGCATAATCAAAACAAGAAAATTCTCATCTATATACCTTTATCCCATATCACTATAATCCGAGCTTATACAACCCGAGTTGCAAAACAACACAACGAATTATATATTAGTATCTTATTATAATTGGGGTCGTCTTAGTTGTAGGCTTCAGTATGCGTCCCATTTCACATACTTCCACTTACAACTTATTAAGCAAGTTATTTAGAAACTGATGGAGTTCGACGAACCATGTTAAGAATGGGTCCCGTGCATTCCTGGGACGACGGTCCAGGAGTATTAAGTGCTGAGCCAGAATGTACCGGTAGGTACTGGGACTTATTGTACGCCCGAACAGGAATAGGGTATCGCAGATTCCATAGAAATAGGCTTAAGGCTTGT
Source organism: Agave tequilana (assembly GCA_038442645.1). Classification (NCBI taxonomy): domain Eukaryota; kingdom Viridiplantae; phylum Streptophyta; class Magnoliopsida; order Asparagales; family Asparagaceae; genus Agave; species Agave tequilana. The sequence continues at coordinate 81,933 of JAVJIF010009452.1, forward strand.
GCATACCTGGTAGGAATAAAAAGGAGGAGTAGGGTGTTAGTATACCCTACGAAATCCCTGGTGGCCGCCAAGTGATCACTCAAGTATGTGGCCACGCGTGACACGATATGACCACCATAAACATGAAACTATTCGGGACCCATCAATTTCCCCCAAACCTGGTGCAAGTTGTCTTATTATAATTTATTATGTAATTATCAATTTACGGAAATAGCAGGAGTGGGATATGATCAGGAATTCAGGATTACAAGAGTACATGTATAACCAGAATACAGGTCATTGTATATAATACAGGATAACATGTACAGAAATCCAGTAAATGTGATAATCATAAGTGTTAACATGACAGGTGGCAGGTGATAAGTGATACCATAACAGGAGGCAGGTGTCAAGTAGTAACACATCAGATGTCAAGTAATACAGGCAGGTGTCAGGTAATAGCATGTAGATATCAGGTAATAATACGGCAAGTGTTAGTACATCAAGAGAAAACTTGTCAAGTGATAGCGTAACAGCCAAGCACAATCAAGCAGAGCTTAAGCAATGCTGGAGGCGCAGAGAGCAAAATAGTCACTAGAGCGCTTGACAGAGCTACTAAAATGACTTGGCTAAAAAGACGAGTTTAAAATCTGGCAGAGCTCCGCCTAGATGAATCTAGTGGTAAAGCGCTGAGCGCTAAATATACCTACCAGGCGGAGCATGAGAGACCTGACGGTCTAAGCGCACTTCTCTTTCGAGGAAGTGGGCGAGAGCCCGAGGGCTAGAGTACGCTCGGGGTCTAAGCGCACTTTCGGTACCTACCAGAAAACCCATAAGAGTGCAAGGCCTAAACCTATTGGGTAGCTAGCCCGGAAGTGGGCAGAAACCCAGGGTCAGTACAAGGGTACCTGCACAAGATGTTAGTACCACGCGAGCATGTATATAAACGTGATAATATTTAGACTACCGTGGAGTGGTGAAGCCCGGAGGCTGAGTGTAGAGAGCCCGAAGGCTAAACACAAGCCGAAGGTTGGGTATAGAAAGCCCGGAGGCTGAACGCAGCCGGAGGTTGGGTATAGTACTTGCAGAAGTGTTAGTGTCAATCACACGCATGTAATAAGGCAGTAGCCAGCAACATCGCAAGTATGGTACATGTACAGGAATTTAACTACACTAATACAAACATTCGTCAAGGCATATACATATACAATCCTGGGCACTCGCCCACATACAAATACAAGGGCATAACCCAATATAACATATGAATACAAATTCAAATATAGAATAAAAGACATAGCCGACCCGACGAAGCGGAAAAACCCAAAACGAGGCGAGGACACTCACCTAAGAGTCTTCAGAAAATGCCACAAAATCCGAAATCCCAAGAATCACGTGCACGACCACCAATATATTAAAATATATATATATAGAAAGGAGAATAAGATAGAGAGGAGAGGAGAGAGAAACTAAAAGAGAAAAAGTATTGCAGGGGGGAGAGAGAAGCAAAGAGAGAGAGAGAGGTTAACAGGTCACAGCTGTCACAGAACAGCTGTGACCTGGGCTCATGGCCAGGGCCGACGCCGTTGGCCCAGTGGCGCGCCGGCCACCGCCAGCCAAGGGGGGCCGGCTAGCCCGGAGGTGAGAGGGGAGGAGAAAAGAGAGGTGGGAAATGGTGATGGTAGTGGAGGTAGTGATGATGGTTGTGGCTATGATTTTAATTTGGGTGATGGGATGTTGAAATTGAAGGAGATGGAAAGAGGAGGAGGAGTTGGAAGTTATGGTGGTGGAGTTGGAGTGGAGAAGATGGTGGTGATGGTGGTTGATTTGGTGGAGGAGAAGAAATGTGTGCTGGTGAAAAAGAAATTAGAGTTAGAGAGGGAGAGAGGAGATGGTCAGAGTGGCCGCCGCCTAGGGTGCCTCGTTGGAGGTGGGTCACGCCAGAGGGGGCGCCCAGGTGGTGGTGACGACGGTGTCGGGTCTTGGAGGAGGAAGAGGGAGAGGTAGAGGGAGAGAGAGAGTGAAATTAGAGAGAGAGAGAGAGATTAGGGAGAGTGAGTGAGGAATTTGAGAGAGAGGAGATTTGAGAAGAGAAAGAGAGAATTTTGAGGGAGAGGGAGGAGCCTGGGCTGTTGCTGTCGCCAGGGAAGAAGAAGGAAAAGAGGAAGAAAAAGGAAATAAAAAGAAAAAAGTGGAGGATATATTTTAGGAATTGAGTAGTGGAGGATTTTTGTGAAAGAAAAGAATAGAAAAAAGAAAAAAGAGAGGAAAAAGAGAGTGAATGAGAAAAATGGGGAAGGAAAGAAAAAGAAAGAAAAGAAAAATATATAGATAATACTCCGGATCAGCGAAAATCCTAAAAACACCGAAAATGTTGGAAAATTAGACTAACCCGAAAGGTCTTGAAAAATTTTCAAAAATACTAAATATTATTTTAATATATGGTCAAATCAGATTCAAGAAATTAAACTTCATTTTCAAAATAAAAATCTTGAAATCTTCCGGCGACACCGGTCGACACCAAATCCGGTCAAACTTTGATAAATTCTGAAAAATCTCTAAAAATGAGTTTATATGGAAAATATGATTCTAAGAGATAATATGAAAGCAGTTTCCATAAATTCAACTCCGATTGTAAGTTAAAAAATTCTGGAATCGACCAGCGATACGGCCGACACCGATTTTGAAGATTTTGTAAATTAATTCGGAAAATGTCCAAAAAATTTGTGAAAAATGTTGAAATTGGAAAATGATGTTTGAAACTGAAATCGATCAAATCTGACTATCAAAAAGACTAAATTGAGTAATACACTAGGATCGGGTTCTCGATTCAGATTAGTGCTGACTCCTAGCCCAAGAATCCGGATCTAATGCAAAATAATCACATAAATAATAATAAAACAAAAATAAATACGGGAAGTAAATAAAAAATATGATCAAAAAATTTGAATACGTATCTAAGTATGTATTCCGGGAACGAGGTGTTACATTCTGCCCACCTTACAAAAATTCCGTCCTCGAAAGTTCGATAAGGGGAAATGAACACAAGAAAGGATAGGGACGAGAAATATACCAATTAAAATATGAATAACTACGGATAGTGTTTCCAAATAGACTATACAATAATCAGAACATAGATATCTTCTGCACTTCCTGCTGTATAAATCTTCGAACGATACCAAATAACACTGACCCGACATCACTTCTTTATCTGAGAGGCATGAAGGTGCACTCGATGAAGAGTCTGTAATAGAATTCCCGATGTGTTGCATGCTTAATATTACTCTAAAAATATACCAGAATACCAAAGATAAAGAAAACCATGATAATTCTGAACATAAATAAAGAAGACCGACAATTAAGAACTCTGAATACTAGGCGTCGATCACTCTGAAAGATATAGCCAAGAATATAGAATACCCGTAGAGAGTCCTGGATACTGACTTCTGGATGATAGTCTGACTGCAAAGCGATTCTGAGAATACCCAAGCTTCATAGAGTTAGTCGAAGAAATTGCATAATAGCTTCGTTCAGTACTCTGCTGCTACACCTCTAGTCTGTCCATATCTTAAGTTTGGTATAAAAACTACGAAAATCGAAATAGTAAAAATGAAAGGAAATCAGGATTCAAAGGAAGAACAATCAAGAAAAAATAGATAACCCTGCACTTGTAGTTGGATTGTATAATCAGGACTCATGCATTCCAGTTGCAAATTTCTTTACCATTAATTTGCCGTCTGGACGTACTGAAGATGGGAGAGCCTAGGTTCTGAAACCACCCTGTAACACCCCGACCCGCGGTACAAAGACGTTACTGCGACATATATACATAGGTCAAAAATACCCTAATATATATACACTAAGCATCAGTATAAGTAAGAATCAGAGTATGAAAGCACGTGGTGCATTATACATTCCGGCATATGATTACAATTATAAAATTATCACAGGATGTGACAAATATTATAAGAATATTACATCACCGGTATGACGCAAATGCGAGAATACAAGGAGATATACAATAACGAATGGTACAAAAGGCGCTCATGAGTCACAAAAGGAAAACTCGAGAGCCGAGCATGGGGCCTGAAGGATAGGGCCTCAGACAGTCTGTCGATGATCCGTGCTGATCAGCAACCGGACGAATCCACAAGTTCCAAGCTCTGGGATCTAGACATGAGGATCCAGGGGAGTCAGAAACTCCCCAACGAGTGGTGTGGCGAATGCCAAGTAGCGTGCAGGGATAAGCACATAGGTATCGATAAATTCAAGTCATAAGCATGTATTGAAAATCGTGTCGTGAGTACATGCATATAGGAGTAGGTATGGAGGCAGAAAGTATTGCAGATAAGGCAACACTAGTTATCTCCTAAACTAACATAAAACTGATAAACTGATAAAATCGAATACGAGCAAAACCGATCGTACAAGCTTAGGTCACGGCTCCACGAGACTAGTACATAAAAGAAATAATCCAAATAAGGAAAACCCTCATATATATATACCTTTATCTCATGTCATTGTAATCCGAGTGTATACAACACGAGTTGCAATAACACAACGAATTATATATTAGTATCTTATTATAATTGGGGTCGTCTAAGTTGTAGGGTATGCGTCTTATTCCACACACTTTCACTTACAACTTATTGAGCAAGTTATTTAGAAACTGATGGAGTTCGACGAACCATGTTTAGAATGGATCCCATACATGCCCGGGACAACGGTCCAGGAGTATCCAGTGCTGAGCCGGAACGTACCGCTAGGTACAGGGACTTATTGTACGCCCGAACAGGAATAGGGTATCATAGATCCCATAGAAATAGGTTTAGGGCTTGTACATACCCGGTAGGAATAAACAGGAGGAGTAAGGGTGTCAGTACACCCTATAGAATCTCTGGTGGTCGCCAGGTGATCACTCAAGTATGTGGTCACGCGTGACACGATATGACCACCATAAACATGAAACTATTCGGGACCCATCAGTTTCCCTAAACCCGGGTGCAAGTTGTCTTATTATAATTTATTATGTAATTATCAATTTACGGGAATAATAGGAGCAGGACATGATCAAAAATTCAGAAGTACAAGAGTACATGTATAACAGGAATATAGGTCACTGTATATAATACAAGATAAGATGTACAAGATTCTCATAAATATGATAATCACATGCCAGGTGTTAACATAACAGGTGGCAGGTGATAAGTGATATCATAACAGGAGGCAGGTGTCAAGTAGTAACACATCAGATATCAAGTAATACAGGCAAGTGTCAGGTAATAGCATGTAGATGTTAGGTAATAATAGGACAAGTGTTAGCACATCAAGAGAAAACATGTCAAGTGATAGCGTAACAGCCAAACACAATCAAGTGGAGCTTAAGTAGTGCTGAAGGTGTGGATAGCAAGCAGTGTTTAGTCACTAGAGCGCTTGATGGAGCTACTGAACTGACTCGGCTAAAAAGACGAGTCTAAAATCCGGCAGAGTTCTGCCTAGACGAATGTAGTGATAAAACGCTGAGCATTAAGCATGTCTACTAGGCGGAGCATGAGAGACCGAACGGTCTAATCGCACTCCTCTTTCAAAGAAGTGGGCGAGTGCCCTAGAGTACGCGCGGGGTCTAAGCGCACTTTCGGTAGTTACCATAAAACACATAAGGGTGCAAGCCCTAAGCCTATTGGGTAGCTAGCCCGGGAGTGGGCAGAAATCCAAAGTCGGTATAAGGGTACCTGCACGAGATGGTAGTACCACACGAGCATGCATATAAATGTATAGTACTACCGTGGAGTTGTGAAGCCCGAAGGCTGAGTGTAGAGAGCCTGGAGACTAAACGCAACCCGAAAGTTGGATATAGAAAGCCCGTAGGCTGAACGCAGCCCAGAGGCTGGGTATAGTACCTGCAGAAGTGTTAGTGTCAATCACACACACGTAATAAGGCAGTAGCGAGCAACATCGCAGGCATGGTACATGTACAGGAATTTAACTGCACTAATACAAGCATTCATCACAGGCATATACATGTACAATCCTGGGCACTCAGCCACATGCATATATAAGGACACGGCCCAATACAAAATACGAATACAAATTCAAATACAAAATAAAATACATAGTCGACCCGACGAAGCGAGGAAACTCAAAACGAGGCGAGGACACTCGCATCTTCGGAAAATGCTGCAAAATTTGAAATCCCAAGAATCACGTGCACGCCACTAATATATTAAAATATAAATATATAGAGAGAGAGAATAAGAGAGGAGAGAGAAACTAAGAGAGAAAGTATTGCAGGAGAGAGACAGAGAAGTTTACAAGAGAGAGCGAGGGGGTTAACAGGTCACGACACATTCGTGGCCTTGGCTCACGGCCAGGGCTGGCGCCGCCGCCCAGTAGCGCGCCGGCCAGCCCGACGGGGAGAGAGGAGGAGGAAAGAGAGGTGGTAAATGGTGATGGTAGTGGAGGTGATGATGATGGTTGTGATGGTGATTTTAATTTGGGTGATGGATGTTGAAATTGAAAAAGATGAGAGGAGGAGGAATTGGGAGTTGTGGTGGTGGAGTTGGAGTGGAGAAGATGGTGGTGGTGGTTGATTTGGTGGAGGAGAAGAAATGGGTGGTAGTGAAAGAGAAATTGGAGTTAAAGAGGGGGAGAGGAGATGGCTGGAATGGTCACCGGCCTAAGGTGGCTCGCCGGAGGTGGGTCACACTAGAGGGGCGCCCAGGTGGTGGTGCTTGGAGGAGGAAGAGGGAGAGGTAGAGTGAGAGAGAGTGAAATTAAAGAAAGAAATAGAGAGATTAGGGAGAGTGAGGAATTTGAGAGAAAGAGAGAGAGAGAGAGGAGATTTGAGAGAGGGAAAGAAAATTTTGGGGAGGAGCCCGGGTTGTTGCTGTCGTTGGCGCCAAGGAAGAAAAGGAAAAGAGGAAGAAAAAAGAAAAGAGAACGAAAAAGGAAATAAAAAGAAAAAGAGGGAAAAGATATTTTGGGGATTGCGTGGTGTAGGATTTTTAGGAAAGAAAAGAAAAGAAAAAAATAGAAGAAAAATGGAGTGGATGAGAAACATGAGGAAGGAAAGAAAAAGAAAGAAAAGAAAAATATATAGATAATACTCCAGATCTGAGAAAATCTCAAAAACACCAAAAATATTAAAAATTGGACTAGTCCGGAAAGGTCTCGAAAAATTCTCAAAAATAATAAATATTATTTTAAGGTACATGGTGAAATCAGATTCAAGAAATTAAATTTAATTTTTAAAATAAAACTTCTGGAATCTTCCGGCAATGCTGGTCGACGCCAAATCCGGTGAAACTTCGATTAGTTCTGAAAATTCCCCCAAAATGATTTTAGATAAAAAAAAATGTGATTCTAAAGGATAATGTGGAAGCGGTTTTCAGAAATTCAATTCCGATTGTAAGTTAAAAATCCTGGAATCGGCCAGCGATACGGTAGACACCGAGTTTGAAGATTTTGTAAATTAATTTGGAAAATTTTCCAAAAAATTGTGAAAAATCTAGAATATTGAGAAATGATGTTTGAATCTGAAATTGATCAAATCTGACTATTGAAAAGACTAAATCGAATAATACACTAGGATTGGTCCACGGTTCAGATTAGAGCTGACTCTATGGGTGACAATTGGGTCGGGTCGGGTCGACCCGACCCGATTACTGCTCAACCCGTATAATAATCGGGTCGGATCGACCCGACCCAATTATTATACAGGTCAAAAATTCAGACCCAGACCCGACCAAGACTTAGTCGGGTCGACCCGACCCGACCCATTTGACCCAATTATTAAACCTTAAATACAATTTTTTTTACACTATATTACGAAATTGCTGGGTGGTATGGTTGGTCATCACACTAAACTCACACACTAAAGGTCATAGATTCGAAACTGGGCTCACGCATACTTTTTGACAATTTAATTTAAGCGAAGGGGAGGAGGCAGGGGTGGCGAAAGAGGAGATTGAGGGGAGGAGGCCGAGGAGGAGAGAGAATAATCGGGCCTGGCGGGTTCGGGTCGACCCCACCCATTTAATAATCGGGTCAGATGGGTCGACCCGATTACGACCCAAACCTAATTAGTCCAAACCCAGACCCGGTAACTCCGGGTCGAATCGGGTCGGGTATGGCGGGTTGCGCCCCATATGCCAACCCTAGCTGACTCCTAGCCCAAGAATTCTGATCCAATACAAAACAATCACATAAATAATCCGGGGAGTAAATCGAAAAGTATGATCAAAAATCTGAATATGTATATAAGTACGTATTCTGGGTACGAGGTGTTACACGTATTCTTGTCAACCAATGTACTGTCTATAGTTTGGTATGTAATATATTTTTCTATCCCTTTTCATAGAATGATGAATTGGCTTGATAATTGTATCATATGATCTAAGGGCAGTGAGAGATTTCCTCATTCCAGTCCCAACTATTAGCGCCAGATGTGGAAAGCTAAATGCTTTCTGACAAGTGCGATTGCAGCACAGTGAAAAGTCACCTGTGAATTTGCAAGAGATTAGAGTTCAAATTCCGCTTGTGTCAGGCTTTGTCATGTTGGCTGAATCAAGCCCCTGAGTCATTGTGGACTATTCCTCATTGTGATTTTTTTTGCATCAGTTCTTTTCATTCATAACGACTTGAATTCTTCATGCAGTGTATTCAATAATAGGCAATGAGTTTTCGTTGGAATCATATGACTAATTTTTGTATGGAAAAAAAAAAAAAAGAAAAGAAAAAGAAAAAAAAACTGCATTTAGTGTGAACAGACCACGTTTTAACATAATAGTCATGAAACTTGTCTGGATCTGTGTAAATATAAATATTGGAAATCCAATAAGAGTTGCTTCATTTTGACATTGGGAGTAAATAATTCAATATCTACAAGAAAATTAAATATTAACCTCGAAATAACTTCACTGTAGTAGACAAATTATATGCACGCCGATTAATGTCTGTATACTTTTTTGAAGTATTATAATATATTATATTATTACTAATTGTATTATTAATTTTATACTATATTATGTTACTACTCTCGTGAAGTGCCACTGTGATTAGTACAATTAGCCTTCGATTCGAATTTAATATTCAATATTTGAAAAATATTCGCGAATGCTCGTTAAACACAATTTCATCTAGATTCATATTTGATTCCTTTATTGATTCATATTTGTTCAAGTGGCCCAACTCTTGGTAATTGGTTAGTTTAAGTTTTCAAAGCCAAGTTTCATACAATTTAGGGTTTAAATCCATTCAACTTGGTAAGAAAGTGCAAATAATAAGTCAAAATTTCAACATTAATGTAGTGTTGAACAAATATCTATATAAATAATAGATGAGACGCTAGAAATTATGTCTCATGTATTAGAAATCATAATTGCAATTGTTCAAGGTCCGGCTACTAGCCGATGATCTCAACTGTTAACCACAAGAAAAATACAGATTTAAAACCAAATAAAATACACTGGCAACCTTTTCAATTATCAAAGTAATTCAAAACACCGTTTCTTCTTCAAGAAAAACACGTTATATATATGAAATAATGAAGTCATCCACACGCATATAATGCTTGTATGATCAAAGTTACATGCTTTTCTGGCAAATGTGATTGCAGCACAACAGTGAAAATGTGCAGACTTGGAGTGCCATCTCAAAAGACGGTAGTTTTTTTAGGTAAAATTGTTCAAATTCTTATATAATTCAAGACAATCACCATCTTTAACCAATGTGAGACTATTTGTTCGACAACCAACTCAACAATTCTCACCTCGAACAAAGAGTCAGGGTCGCCCCAATGCAAGCTCAATTATCTTCACATTGGAACATCAAATGCTCTATCGAGATACAAATTCTTCACCGCGTGGGTGGAGTCACGCCTTACATGAAGCACAAATTACAGTCTGCTACTCATCTTCACTGCGTGAGCGATAATACGCTTATGTGGAGCAAGAGCACTGTTGTCAAATCCTCGAGAGCACAACTAGCTTCACATAGGAGGCTCATCATTGCGCCCTTGGGTGATCAGGCCCATTGCTCCTATTGGGGGATCGAACATCACCCACCCACATAACTAAGTTCAGGACATGGCTCTGATACTACTTGCAAGGAGTTGAGGTACCATCTCAAAACTAGCTAGAAGTTACCCAAATCCTTATGTGCCCAATATCATCTCTATGTCTAGCCAATGCGAGAGTATTTGTTCGACATCAAACTCAAGAGAAAAGTCATTTGGAATTTGCCGAGATTTGTGTTTAAATTCTGCTTGTACCAGTCGACGGACTTCTGTTCTCTCTCTAGAAAGAGAGTTGGGTGTCGTATTGGTTGAATCAACACCCTTGGTCATTGAGGACTCTTCTGCAGTGTGATTTCCTTTGCATGCTGTTTGGTTGTCGTACCTGGCCGTAATTCGTAGTTGTAATTGGTAAAGTCTTTTACAATTGTAAATGAGTTACATGTATGTAAATTTTACGGTGTTTGGTTGGTAATATAAAATTGTAAAGTGGGACAGTGTATTGTACTTTACGGTGTTTGGTTGTCGTAATGTATAAGTCATAAGTGAAAAAATTGACCACAAAATTAACTATTTGGTAATTTTAAAAGTTTTAATACTGCAAATAAATATTAAAAAGTTAAATATTAAAAATTTTAATATTAATATAAAAAATATTACAAATTTGTATGACCACAAAATTAACTGTAACTGGGCTGTAAGTGAGTGATAACTGGGTTGCAAGTGAGTGTTAGTTGAGTTACGTAAGTCTTTTACGAATTACGGTCCAAACAAACGCCGTAGTTGTAACTGGGTAGTAAGTCATTTACGAATTACGGAGTTTTACGCGAAACAAACGGCCAGTGTAGAAGAGAAGTAGGTTAGGAAACAAGTGTCAAATGGTTCACTACAGGAGCTTACTCTCCGAGCAAATATATATAATAGGAAGAGATGATTTGAAGATCCAGGGCAGCTCCCAAAGAATGCGTGTGAATTATTCAGCAAGGGAGAGAAATGTGAACATTATTTAATAATAATGTATACACGTTAACAATTACTATGTTCTTTTTTACATATTTTTTTTTTTAAATTTCAAATATTGATTCTTTTTTCCCGAACAGTTTAGATAACCATTGAAATAAAAGGCTCAGCCAGGAAAATGCCAGGTACGAAAATTTGACTACTATCTAGCTATTGGAGCAGGGTAAGCTCCTTCACGCAGACGACCAGATCTTTCGGGCGATGTGAGCCGTCCATCACAGGTGATGGATGGCTTGATGGGAAGAGAGAAACATGCTTTGTGAGGTGGAGCTCACAAAACACTATTTTTTTTTTTGGTTCAATTTTTCTCCATTTGTGTCAGATCTGCTCAGATGGACGGCTCTTTCGCGCGAAAGACCGGATGGTCTGATTTTTTACGCGAATGAGCTAACTCGAATCCCTACCTATTAGCCTATTAGATAACATAAGGGTGGCGGTTTTCAACTTATTACCTAATCCAAGCATGACTCGGAGTTAGCGGGTGTAAATCAACTCCTAATCAAGTCAACTCACGTTACCCATTTACCACCAAAGTTGGCTTGCATATGGTTGTGTAAAGTTGGCTTGCATATGGTTTTTTTTTTTTTTTTTTTTTTTTGGGGGTGGCAAAAAAAAAAAAAATCCAGTCAAATGAATTTTTCTTTTAACTCCAAAATAGTTTAGCTAAAGGCTCGTTTGTTTGCCAGTTTTTTTATCAAGGAAAGACAAGTCATGCAAATCCACTAAGTTTGTTTGTTTAAAAAACACAATAATGATAGTCGGGGTTACACAATTTTTACATGGTTCCTCACTGTGACTCTACGTGAAATCCTCTCCGCAACGAAAGAGTTTGAGATGGAATCTTCATAGTGTGTGAGTGATGCGACAGTGTTTTCAATGAATTTTTTTTTTATTTTACAGAATTTCAGAGAATCGTTTTTTTGTGAGACGAAACAAACAGACCTAAGGAAATTATAGTTTACAAAAGACTACTGAGAGATTTGTGAATTTAAAGCCAAATAAAATACAATGGCAGTCCTTTTCAATTATCAAAGTGATTTCTTCTTTAAGTATAAACTTTATGCATAAAAGGAAGGAATACACGCACGTTTATTCATCAAAATGGGCATTTGATGTGGGCCAAGCACGGCCCATTGTCTGCCCAAATCAGACTCCCAGTTGGAATTACCGAATTAGGAATTAGGAGGAGTTAGGCAGGAGTTAGGTGTGGAACCCCCACCCAATTATCACCTTCCCGCTCCTCTCTCTCTCTTCCATTTCCATTTTTTCTGTTATCAAACCCTAATTACAAAAGAGGAAAATGTGAAAAAAATAGGTCAAAGAGTTTAAGGGCTTTCTTTCACGTTGCCCTCCTCCAAAAACCCTAACCTCGCGCCGATCTCAGTCAGGAGCCGCTGCCAATGGGGTCTCGATTTTCACCTGCTTCGATCCATTGAAGGTGAGCCTTTTTTTCCACAAAATTTCCTCTTTTTTAAATAAAATTACTTAGGTTGTGAATATGAATGAAATGACGATTTGGGTTTTTTGCTGATTAAATATGTTGCTAATCTAATTCTTTTGATTAAGGAGATCAATGGGGTTCTTAAGTTTGTTATTGATCTTTTTGCTTGATGGTTAGGTTCTTAAATTGTCTCAAAGTTTAATCTTTTTTGGGGTCTAACCTCACGATAAAGTTATCTTTGTTAATGTATGATACATTTTGTGGGCATTGTTAAATTGAATTATTCTTAACGTTTATTTAAATTGTAGCTTTAAGTAAATACAAGCTTCAGGCTTTGAGTGAAACCTGTGTTTTGCTTTGTGCTGTCATTTTTGTTCCAAAATTCCTTTGAAATATGTGAAATATGATATCTGACACAGCTCTTATAGGCAAATGCTATGAAATTATTGTTGTGTTGAAAACTCTATCATGGTACAGAACAATGGGCAGCAAGAAGAAATAATTTAGCTCTAGGTCTGGGCTCATGATATTTCTATACCTAAATTGTTGAAATGAATTATTCTTAAAAATTATTTCTTTTAATAAGACTTGGGGAAATTAAGAGCTCAGGCCTGAGTACCACCTAGGTTTTGCTTTCTGATGCCATCTTTGATTCAAACTTCCTTCAAAATATGTGAACTTGAGGTATGGATTTTACAAGATAAGCGACACGTTATTATAGGGAAATTCTGTCAAATTATTCTCTTCTTCAAAACATTTTTATTGTGTACAGCAATGGGCGGCAAGAGGAAGTCATTTCCCTCTAGGTTGGGGGCTCATGAGTTCCCCGAGGAGCTTCATATGCAGCGGCCAACTAGACTGAATCGCGGAAGGGATGGGGCCGGGGGTGCTTCTGGTAACACTCGGCGTGGGAGTTGGTCTTTGCCCGAGGATTTGTGCTTTCTTGCTGTCCTCAGAGCTATGATGCTTGCTAACAATAGCGATCACGACAGCATCAGCCGTGCTCAATGGGAGATACTTTTGAGTCAGTACAATGAGAGGACCCCGGGAGACAAAGTGGACAAACACCAGCTCTACTGCCGCTTGAAGACGCTGAAGCAGTCTTACAACTTGAATTGTGCGCTCAGATCAAAGAGGGGATGGACATGGGATGATACTAAGCAGATGGCCGTAGCCCCTAATGATAATGCGTGGGAGGAATTGATTGAGGTGAGATCCTACACGAGCTTCATCAATTCATGAATCAAATAGCCACTAATTGCCGTTTGTTGTTCAACAGCATAACAAGCAATTCAGAAAGATTAGGCGCAAGCCCTTTCCCCAGTACGATACCATGGATCAGATATTTGGGAAGAGCATCGCCTCTGACCTCAGAGAAGAGAGCGCAAATTCAGCATCCTCAAAGGAAGAGATTTTTGGGGTAGATAAAGGTAATGGTGTTCAATATGTGCTGCCGATTTCTCAGATGCCACCAAACTTAATCCACGCCCAAGAGCAAAGTCCAGTAGGGGGTGATGAAGGCCATACTCAAGAGCAAAGTCCAGTAGGGGGTGATGAAGCCCTTACCCAAGAGCAAAGTCCAGTAGGGGGTGATGAAGTTAACCTGGATTGTATGTCCCCAGGTTCTAACTCTAGCAGGAAGCAGTTGGGAAACAAGTCTGGCTCAGCCAAGAGGAGACGAACCGAACAGATGTTTACGGGAATAGGCTGTGAGATGCTGGGATTGCTAGGGGTGAGCACGAGAGGATTCAATGCATTGATCGTTATCTTCGGCATTGTGAAAGCTGGAAGCATGACTTACGAGAAGTCATGAAGAAAATTAGGTCCGTGCCAGGTATTTCTGTTAAACAGCGTGTTGCTGGGATGGAGGCTTGCACAAACCCTATGACTTGGGAGATGGTCAAGATATTCGACCCTGATGAACTCCGATACTGGTTGGAGAAGTTCGGGACACAGCCGAGGGGGGCTGCAAGGTACCCGGAATCATTTGAGGTGCACGAGAGGGTAGTTCCTCCTGGCGGACCTGTGCCTGATCCAGCCACTTGCGATGACGATTTAGTTAAAACTTCTGTGCTTACAGAGATCACGAGGGACTAACAATCATCAACGAAAGCCCATCAACCTTTTGTTTTGGCAGTTTGGGTGAGCATCAATTATACATTATATCTTTTGGTGGTCATGTAAATCTGGATATTGTTTTGAACTCAGTTTAACTAACTAACGATTGTTCACTCAACAATGAAGATGGATTATGTTACGTGAAGATGAATGAGAAAAACTTTTTGTTCTTTTGCCCCTTCTGTTTTCTTTTTGCTGTTGCAACTAGCTAAGAAACAGGGTCAGCAAGTTTGTTGTGCACACAGGACATCGATGAGTTAAATTGGTTCTTGCCATCAAAATCAGCTGAGTTTGTCATTGGATAAGCGTAATTTGTGAGTTAGTAGTTACAGTTCCATGATATCACCAAGAGCAATTGTGTAGCTTGTTCATCTCTCCATTGTCAAATTCAAGGGTTTGTTTCCTAAGATGTTACCATTTATTTTGATTCTTTTCCTTGAAATATTTTCAGCCAACACTGCAATTCAACATGGGATTGCATTTTGATCTTAAACTGTTAAAAAGTTGCTTGTTTAGGAATTTCACTCCTACTAACAGGGGGCAGTTTGTTCTAAAATAAAAGGCTCGAGTATCTGTTTCCCTCTTTTTCCTGTTCTGCGAGGGTTGGAAATCCTGTGTTTTACATATCTATTTCGATTCCTTGGGTTTTCAAACTAGTCTAATGTAAAAGGACGTGTCTCGAATCAGTCATGAGAGACACTAGGTTGCTATGTAATAATTTCTGACCGCGGGAATTATGAAGGAGATAAAACCAATGGCCACAAGGGGAAGGAAAAGATCTTATAAGCTCCATAGAGTACCCAAAAATGAGAAGTTTGCATGGTGATGGTGATGGTGGTGGTGATATAATGAGCCTCAGTCAATATTGTCTATCTCACACATGAAATAGCCAAAAATGGCCTAAATGTTCAAAAGTAGTAATCAGGGCCTGACCCCAGAATCTCAGGACAATGGGATACATTAATATTGAATCATATATGTTGAGAAGTTGAAGAAGTTAGAAACTATTCAACTTCTCAACATACAGGCACAAGTTAAATGAATAACTTCATTATGATTGATATAGGTAATGGAAATTGTTGAATATAGCAACTAACAGAATGTGAAAAAAAACATTTTCATTTAGGCATTCAGCTAGATATCGACTGCTCCTGGAACTGCACTCACATTCTGCACCTTCACTGAGCCTTTCAATTTTCTATCTTGAAAGTTTGAAAAACTATGACTAGCAAAAAAAAAAAAAACATAGCATTCTGCAGTAGAATTTCAGCATTAAACCAAAAGATTCACATCACAATATACTATACTACACCACACCTTTTCAGAAACAGTTCAAATGATAGTACATATGCAGTAATAACGAAGCCAGAACAAATTTCTGACTCAGAATTTAAGAATATCCTTTCATTTTGTCATGACCAAGCCTGTGGTGATCATTTCAGTGGGAAGAAAACTGCTGTGAAAATTTTACAATGTGATTTTTATTGGCCCACTTTGTTTCGTGACACTCGTGTCTACTGCCAATCTTGTGATCATTATCAACAATTAGGGAAATTTTCATGACGGAATGAAATGTCGTTGAACCCAATCTTAGTTGTCGAAATTTTTGATGTTTGGGGGCATTGACTTCATGAGTCCCTTCTCTATGTCTCATGGATACCAGTATATCCTCGTGGCAATTGACTACGTCTCTAAATAGATAGAGGCCGCAACATATACCACAAGGTTGTGGTAAACTTCTTGAAAGAGTGTATCCTCTCGTTTCGACTTTCCTCGTACAATCATTAGCGATGGTGGAAAATATTTCTGCAATCATACATTTGAAGCCTTAATGAGAAAATACTGCATCAATCATAGGATAGTCATCGCTTACCACCCACAGACTAGCGGCCAAGTAGAAGTTTCCAATTGAGCCATCAAGACCATTCTAGAGAAAACTGTGAACACCACTAGAAAATATTGGTCCCTTCGATTGACTGATGTCTTGTGGGCATACAGAACTGCGTTCAAGACTACTATTGGAATCTCCCATATAGGTTAGTCTGTGGCAAAACTTATCATCTTCCTTTCGAGTTAGAACACAAGGCATATTGGGCGATTAAACGCCTAAATTTTGACCTTGACAAAGCAGGTGGGTCTAAGAAAGTTCAACTTGATGAGCTTGAAGAGATAAGAAATGATGTATATGATTGTTCAAAACGGTACAAAACTGTATGAAAATGATGCATGATAGGGTGCTAACTCGAAAGGATTTCCAGGCAGGACAGAAAGTCATGCTTTATAATTCTCGATTACATCTCTTTCTGGAAAATATGAAATCCCGTTGGACTGGTCCTTACATTATTCATAAGGTGCACCCACATGGTGCAGTTGAGATCCACAATACCACAGATAGTACCACTTTTCAAGTGAATGGCCATCGGTTAAAGCCATACCGTGGTATCTAAGCCCAAAAGTGAAATAAATCCTTCTGGAAGATCCTGTTTATCAAGATTGATCTCTATGCATGCTAGGGATCTATTTTTGTATTATAATTTTTGTGTTTTTCTTAACTAGGCAATGATGGATGACATCCACTCGTCCTCATCAGGTACTGTCTTCTTTCACATTCTTACGATTGTATCATGTTGTGCATTCATTCATACATTGAGGACAATGCATGAGATAAGTGTGGGGGAGAGTTCTAACATAGGTTTTCTTTTAGGTTTTCTTGTATATAAAAAATTTGAAAAAGAAAATAATATTTTGACTTATGTTTATAAGAAATTAAGTTAATTTTAAGGAATAGGAGAATCATAATTAGGAATTCTTATACTATAATTGAAATAAAAATATTTGTTTGATTTCTAGGTTTAGGAAGAAAATTTGACAAAGTAATTTAGTCTTGATTTTTACCTTGATGAAATATGCATACTTTATACACTTACACACTTAGGGTTCATAAATGAAGATTTATGCCTTAAAAAAAAAGAAAAAGAAAATATATATATCAAAAATCCTCTGATTAAGCTGAGTATTTGTGTCTAATAAAGCATAAGTATTCACACCTAAAAGTGGTTTATATAATAAAATAAATTCTTAGTTTTGTGGCCTTATTTGCTCGAGTCCTTAAGTCCTTAGGGTGTTTTCTCACCCGGGGCCCTAAGACCGTTCAGTTTGGGAGTTACCGACTAAGGCTCGTTACATAGGCAAATTAGAAAGCCTAAGAGAGCTAAAGAATATTACCATCAATATATACATAAATAAGGCATAAGAGTTAGAGTTAAAGAACCCTTAGTCAAAATATTCACGGTCACGAGATGCATATGACTTAGGGTTAAATAATGGACTATATGAAATACAATTTTATTCCTAATTTTGATTGATAACAAATCTTTGAATAAAGACTAAGTCTAGGGATGAATAGTTTGGTGCTCCTATAATTTATAAATTGCTTAATCCTTATAAAAACACTTTAAATATTCTCTTCTTTTCAAAATGTATTTTCAAAAATACTAACAATTTATTTCTCTTTCTTTATGAATTTTGTGGGTGTAATCCACTGAAAATACTCACGAGACAAAACTCATCCTCTAGGGGTAACCTAGAGGTTTAAGTGCTTATTGCACGTGCTAAGTACAACCATAATTCATACGAAAGTAAGTTAGGTCAGGTCAGTTTAGTTTTTTTCTCTTTGTTTTGCTCGAGAACGAGTATATTGCATAATTGTTACTGCATTTTTACATTTATTCTGTAATAATTCCTACAACTCACTAGTCTTAATGTCTAAATTCATGCAGGATATGGTAGAGAGAAGATGAGCACAAATCATAATCAACTAAATCAGATTCTTGAGAGAATTTAAATCATTAACTGAAGATAAAGCAAATCAACAAAATCGATTCAAATCTAGAGGTTCTAAAAGTAATTTTATCTGAAGATTGGATCTACCAGATAAGATAATACCATCAAAATTCAAGGAAAAAACGGATTTTTTGAAGAACCAATCGGTTTCGCTGAGGATAAAAGGATATATCATCAAATTCATGGAAAAAATAAAAATTCCGAGAGGATAAAAAGATAAAGGAAGAACCAACGGACGTGGTTCCCCATCCTCTAGCTCTACGGCCAAAGGAAGGTCGCGTTTTCGCGGCCCAAGCCGTGTTTCCGCGGCAATTC
Source organism: Agave tequilana (assembly GCA_038442645.1). Taxonomy (NCBI): domain Eukaryota; kingdom Viridiplantae; phylum Streptophyta; class Magnoliopsida; order Asparagales; family Asparagaceae; genus Agave; species Agave tequilana. The sequence continues at coordinate 100,658 of JAVJIF010009452.1, forward strand.
ATTTGAATTAGGGGGAGCATTTGCTCCCCCTATCTCTTTATGCTCCCCCTATCTCTTTACGTTATCATTTGTTTCTGTTTCCTATAAATATTTGTATTCATTGAGAAAATGTAGACAAAAAAGACTGAAAAGACTAAGAAAGTAGAGTTTTGTGTATTATAATGCGAGATTGAAGAAGATCAAGAGTTTTGTAATAATGATTTTGAAATCACCTAGAGGGGGGTTGAATAGGTGATGGCTATACTAAGTGGTAAATAATGCGGATTAAAAACTAATTAACAATAAACAACAACAATATTAAAACTTGCAAGGAAGTAAACAAATAATAGTGCAAGTAAAGGAGAGAGAGTTTAGAGATAAGTGGACAATCGCAAACACGAGAATATGTTTCGAGGTTCGAGCCGCTGCTCTACGTCCCCGCCTTCAACACGATGAAGGATTTCCACTATGCTTGATCCCACCGGATCGTCAATATAAGTTCTCACTAGAACTCTTCGGACACACTTGTCCTCTCTCACGGTGCCGCAACACCGACTTAGAGCTCACTAGCTCGCTTGAGGTCGCA